>MU106314.1:34077-136107 GCA_012274485.2 Sinapis alba | reverse complement strand
TTTTTTTTTTTTGAAGTTATCTTATGATAAGAACTTGCAAAGTATATTTGAGAATTGTCCAATATAATTGTGGTAAACTAATAGTTAAGAGTCAAATTGAAAGATGTAAAAAAGGCAAGTACGTAAATGTAACTGTATTCAACTAACAAGCTTGCCGTAAAATGGGTTCATTTTAAAGATATATTCTTTCTTTCTTTTTTGCTAAAGTATAAATATCATTACAAGGAATGAAGTTTTGGTTACAAGTTAATGTAATCATAATCTGCTTTTAGCCATTCTAAAAGCTTAGAAGGTGCAAAAAGTTTTAAAAAGCCCCTAAACCACAAAATAATTAAGTTCAGTCTTCACCAACAATGGAAGCTTGAAGTTAATAACAATCTAGGACAAAGACCAATAATTTATCCCCCATCCCAAGCAATTCTCGAATTACTTAAGCAATGGAATAAAGCCATAAGAGAAGTTCAGTCAGGTCTTACTGAAGTGGCTCCAAGTAGACATCGATGGCGACGACTGGCTCTCGTCCCAGAGCTTTACTGGAGAAGGACGCTGACAAACATAAACTCAAGCTTGATCGATGTTGGGGATAGATTACATCTACCCACATAGGCCCATTAAAGTGTGAACTCGGCCCATCCTGACGACAAAGTTGGCCCATGAAGATATAACAAGCCGACTTCGACAAGAGGAAGGCGTATAAATAGAAGAAGATGGGGAAGAGAAGACACACGCAAAAAACTTGAGGAACAAGCTAGAATTAGGGTTCTTGTTACTAATTCTTTGTTCAAACCTTGTTCTTGTGATCAAATCGATCTTTCATCAATAAAACTCCTCTATTCGTTTCTCTTGATCTCTTCTTCGAGAAGTTCACAATCGAAATCGATACCTAACCTAGGGTTACCGATTTCGGATTCAACAACTGGCGCCGTCTGTGGGGAAATATCGAAGAACAAGGATCAAGAACATCGATCAGAACGATGACAGGATCACCAACAAACCAAGTAGGTCAACAGCCCGTCGACCTGAACGCCGTCTTGGCTTCTCTCGCCGCCATCGTTCAAAGACTCGATCAACAAGATGCCGCTAACAAGGCAACTCAAGAACGTCTTGATACAATCGCTGCCGCTTGTTTACCACCGACGCAAGCAGACGACCAAGATCCGGATACCGCTCGAAGACGTTTATTCCAGACGACGATGCGAAACCAGACAGTCGATCAAGCGACTAACAAAGAACTCCTGCGTCTTCAATGAACAATTAAAGACATGTCGTCAAAAATCCACCAAGCCACGAGTTTCGCCCCCGAAATCGATCGAGTCCTGGAAGCAACTCAAAAAACTCCTTTCACAAAAAAGATAACCGACGTCCGAGTACGACATCAGGACAAACTCCGAGTACCTTCCTTCCGCGGAGATTCCGACCCCAGCGATCATATGACCAATTTTAACATCGCTATGGGACGCGCCTACTTTTCTGCGGAAGAGCGAGATGCTGGCTACTGCCAACTTTTTGTCGAAAGTTTGGCGGGACCTGCCCTTACCTGGTTTTCCCGCCTAACTGCGGATTCGATCAGCACCTTTAAGGAACTATCTACCGAGTTTCTCAAACATTACTCTATGTATATTCGTCAAGGGGCATCAGCAACCGACTTATGGAAAATCTCCCAGGGACAGAAGGAATCCCTCCATGACTTCATGGAACGATTCAAGAACCTCGTCTCCAAAGTCGATGTCCCAGATAAGACGGCAGTGGAAGCCTTGCGCAATGCATTATGGATTAGGTCATATTTCCGATCAGACCTTTATACGAATAGCACGATTTCTCTAGAAGACGCACTCCACCGAGCGAATTGTTTCATTCGGATGGAGGAGGATAATGCCGCCTATACTGCAAAACAGAACGCGTTAAAGGCTCAGTTGACGCCAAAACCAACGGCGAATCACCAAGAACCTCGTCAGCATCAGCCTAACGACAAGAAAGGAAAAGTCTTCTCGGCAACCGAGGAACCTGATGCATCTCCCTCCACATCGAAAACCGATCGACCATGGAACGTATGGGACAGAACCCTCGATGGGAAGCCTTTAACATATGACGAGAACAAATTCTGCACTTATCATAAGGTCAAAGGCCACGACACTAAAGAATGCAAGCAACTCGCAGAAGCCCTATTCTCGGCATTCAAAAACGGTGCCGTCACGCCTGATCCACCAAAATCAAAACAGAACCGCAAGAAAGGAAGTTGGACAAAAAACCGGCAAGCTGGTGCCAAAAAACAGGAATCTGCTCAAGCGGTGCATCCCGATGATCAAGACGCAGCCGCTCCACCTCGAAATCGCGACGATACTGATACGGAGGACGAAAGACCACAAGTAGCTCGGCGGATCAACGTTATCTCTGAAACCTACTTACCTTCCTGTGCTACGGAGAAAGACTGTTTTGATCTCCGAGATCATATTCAGCACAGGCGCCCTGCGGTCGACCTCTGGGATAACCTTCCTCGAAGAAAGAGAACGGGGCCTCCTGAGACCAAGGATAACCGAGATCTACGATTCCATCTTCAACGCAAGCGTTCTATGACCGAGTTGCGACAGTCCCCTCCACCGGATCAAAAATCAGAATCAACGAAGGGCAACGAGTGCAGCGACCTCCGAGATCGCCTGATACACCTACGTTCCGTCAAGAAATCAGCGATTTCGGGAGATGATCTCCGGAACAAACTTTCGATTAAGACGGATATCATAATTCCTGACCTACGAATGACACTCTCTGACAAGCGTCCCAGTGTCTTTCGCCGAATTAACGTAATTCGTGGTGGATCCCCCCTGTGCAACGATTCCGTGAAGTCAATAAAAGAATACCAACGCAGAGCCACAACTGCTCGGCGATGGCCGACAAAGTATGAAGGGGAAACTTCCGTAACCTTCTCAGAAGGAGATCTCGTCGATATAGATCAGCCACATAACGATCCACTGCTAGTCGAGTTGCAAATCGGTACATGCGAAGTCACGCGTATACTCATCGACACTGGAAGTTCGGTCGATTTGATATTTCGACAGACCTTGGAGAAAATGTTGATAGATCTGAATGATATCAAGCCATCATCGAGAGCACTTACCGGTTTCAACGGCTCATCAACCTCCTTATTGGGGACCATCTGCCTTAACGTCTTTGTCGGGGGAGTAAATAAACTCGTTAAATTCTCCGTCATCGATACCAAAACGCAATATAACGCGATCCTAGGCACCCCATGGCTTCACATGATGAAAGCAATCCCGTCAACATACCACCAATGCATCAAATTTCCCACCAAGGAAGGCACCGTCTTCACTTTAAAAGGGAACCAACGCCTTGCACGAAGCATGTTGATCTCCGATCTCAAAAGCCAACAGGTCGCTTTTATCGTCGAGCCAGATAAAAAGCCGTCGCCACAAAAAGAGGAGACAGTCTAAGTCGGCGTCGATCCTGACTACCCCGAGAGAACCGTGGGAATTGGCTCCGACCTAAGTGACGCCTTATCCTCCGAATTGACCACCTTCCTTCGGGCAAACAAATCAACGTTTGCCTGGACGACAGCCGACATGCCTGGTATCGACCCGACTGTTACATCACATCGACTCAACGTCGACCCAACATACAAACCCGTCAAGCAAAAGCATCGAAAACTCGGTCCTGAAAGAGCTAAGGCCGTCAACGACGAAGTCGATAGACTCTTAGGGGCGGGGTCCATCGCCGAGGTCAAATACCCAGATTGGCTTGCGAACCCGGTCGTCGTCAAAAAGAAGAATGGGAAATGGAGAGTGTGCATCGATTTCACCGATCTGAATAAGGCATGCCCTAAAGACAGCTTCCCTTTACCCCATATAGATCAAATGGTGGAATCTACGGCCGGAAACGAGCTCCTATCATTCATGGACGCCTTCTCGGGCTACAATCAGATTATGATGCATCCGGACGATCGTGAAAAGACATCATTCATCACAGATCGGGGGACATACTGTTACCGAGTCATGCCATTTGGGCTTAAGAACGCAGGGGCTACTTATCAACGACTCGTCAACAAAATGTTCGCTGACAAGATAGGAGTCACCATGGAGGTCTACATTGACGACATGCTAGTCAAATCGCTCGTCGCCAAAGATCACGTTCGACACCTATCTGAGTGCTTCGATACATTAAACAAGTATGAGATGAAACTGAACCCGGCAAAATGCACCTTTGGAGTTACTTCAGGGGAATTTCTCGGTTACATCGTCACTAAACGAGGAATTGAAGCCAATCCGAAGCAAATCTCCGCGGATTTAGACTTACCAAATCCCAAAACATCACGGGAAATTCAGCGTCTGACCGGTCGAGTTGCGGCGCTTAATCGTTTCATCTCACGATCCACCGACAAGTGTCTCCCTTTCTACGAGCTGCTGCGAGGAAATAAAAAGTTCCTTTGGGATGAAGTATGCGAACAAACCTTCTCGGTGTTGAAGCAGTACTTGACTACTCCTCCAGTATTGACAAAACCAGACGCATGCGACACTTTGTATCTCTACATCGCAGTTTCTCTTGCAGCAGTAAGCAGCGTTCTAATAAAGGAAGACCGAGGAGAACAGCGTCCCATTTTCTACACCAGTAAACGTCTTACCGACGCAGAGACGAGATATCCCACCCTGGAAAAAATGGCTCTCGCCGTAGTAACATCGGCACGAAAACTCCGACCTTATTTCCAATCCCATTCAGTTGTTGTTCTCACCGACCTGCCACTCCGAACCATACTTCAGAATGCTAACCAATCAGGGAGACTTTCCAAGTGAGCCATCGAACTCAGCGAATACGACATCTCGTATAAAAGCAGGCCTGCAATTAAGGCTCAAGTTTTGGCCGACTTCATCATAGAAATCTCCCCCGACCAAGAGGTTGATCTCGATATTCCAGTAAAGAATTGGATCCTGCATGTCGACGGAGCATCGTCCAACAAAGGATCGGGAATAGGCATTCATCTCCAATCACCCACCGGAGAACTTATCGAACAATCATTTCGGCTCGGGTTTGCAGCATCAAATAATGAAGCCGAATACGAAGCATTGATCGCATGTCTCCGTTTAGCTAAAGTAGTAGGGGCCAAGCGAGTACAAGCCTTCTGCGATTCTCAGCTCGTCACCAGTCAATACAGCGGCGATTACGAGGCCAAAAATGAAAGGATGGATGCATATCTCGGCGTCGTCAAGAAGTTAACAACCGAGTTTGATCATTTTGAACTCGTGAAGGTTCCCCGAAAAGACAACTGCTTTGCTGATGCGTTAGCCGCACTAGGAAGCAATCAGAGGGATCAAATCAAACGCACAATCCCCGTTCATACAATTGAAAAACCGAGCATTTCGTTATCACTTGGTAAGGACGTCCACGGCATTTCATGTGCTACCACCGAGACCACCGAATCAACTACTCAAGAAATTGATTGGCGGACCCCTTTCCTCGATTATCTGGATAAGGGGGTACTACCTAAGGATAAGTGGGAGTCCCTTCGACTTAAAGCCAAAAGCTCCAACTACGTCTCTATCGACGGCAAGTTACACCGGTGGACCGCAAACAAGGTCCTGCTTACCTGCGTCGGAAAGGAAGAAGCAGAACTCGTTATGATCGAAATCCATGAAGGAGAAGGCGGAAATCATAGTGGAGGCAGGGCCCTCGCTCTTAAACTTAAAACTCTGGGGCATTATTGGCCCACCATGGTCGCAGATGGCGAGGAATATGCGTCACATTGCGACAAATGCCAGCGCCATGCACCTAACATTCATTCACCAACCGAGTTGTTGAAAACTTCCGTGTCTCCATATACGTTCATGAGATGGGCAATGGATATAGTCGGACCCTTACCGAGTTCCAAACAAAGGCGTTTTCTACTCGTTTTGACCGATTATTTCACAAAGTGGGTCAAAGCCAAGGCCTATGTCCAAATCACGGAGACCGAGGTTCAAAGTTTTGTTTGGAAATACATCATCTGCCGTCATGGACTTCTTTACGAAATAGTAACCGACAATGGATCTCAATTCATCTCGAACAAATTCCGGGAATTCTGCGACAAATGGAGAATTCGGCTAAGTTTCTCTACCCCGCGATATCCACAAGGAAACGGTCAGGCCGAAGCTACCAATAAAACCATCATCGACGGGATCAAGAAAAGATTAGACCTGAAGAAGGGACACTGGGCTGACGAGTTGGATGGAGTATTATGGTCTCAGCGAACCACACCTCGGAGCGCAACAGCGAAAACGCCGTTCTCCCTCGCCTATGGAGTCGAGGCAATGGCTCCTGCCGAGGTCAACGTTACCAGCCTCAGGAGGTTGAAGATGCCCCAGAACGAAGACTTGAATTGCGAAATGATGATCAACGCTCTGGATCAACTCGAAGAAAGACGGGATCAGGCTTTACTGCGAATTCAGAATTACCAACACCTCGCTGAGTCCTATTATAACAAAAAGGTGAGATCGAGACCATTGCAACTCGGCGATCTGGTCCTTCGAAAAGTCTTTGAGAATACCAAGGAATGGAGGGCAGGCAAACTCGGTACGAACTGGGAAGGCCCGTATAAAATTACGCAGGTGGTCAAACCAGGAGTTTATCGGCTTGAAACATCCTCTGGAGAACAAATCCCACGATCTTGGAACTCGATCAACCTAAAGCGCTACCTCGGTACTTAGGTGGTAAAGAGGAACTACGTGTGACTTGATCCCGTTCCGGGTACGTAGGCAGCTCGTAACTGAGTTCAGTCAAACAAATAAAAAAAAATGTGTAAAAAGGAACTACGTGTGACTTGATCCCGTTTTGGGTACGTAGGCAGCTCGTAACCGAGTTCAGTCAAACAAATAAAAAAAAATAATATATATATGTATATGTATTTCCACTTAACGTGTTCGAATTCAAGCGATGAAACCACTTCAACTCCAAAAAGAGGCTGAAAGTCGGTACTAAAACACAGTAGGCGAATACGTCGAATGGCTTTGGTTAAAGTACGCCGAATGATGAACGCGACATCACAGTAGGCTTAAAGGGAAAAAACTTAGTCAAACTTAAAATTAAGTTGGCCAAGTTTCTTTCCTATTTTGTACAAATAAGCAATGTCGGCATATTTGACGAAATAGAGTCCTATTTGTTATTCTACAAACAAAACGGCTTAACAGTATTAACATACGTTTCAAGTCTAACAACCAGACGATAAGCGAAGTCGGTTGACAAACAAAAAGACGATGTCTATATAAAGATATAACATTAAAAGCACTTCAATAATCCAAAAGGCCAAAGCTCGGCCAGAGTTTTTACAAAAGAAAAAGAAGGAACAAAACTAAGAACGAAGATTTTGGATGTCCTCAGGAGAGAAGACTGCCATGTTCGAGCCGTGTTCATCAAGGTCGACAGGAAGAAGATCGATCTCGGTGGAATCTACGACTTCCATGTTCTGAAGCTCCTCTAGAAAATGGGCTTCGTCGGTTCTCGCTTTTTCAAGAACCTCTTCCGTCGATAGGCCTTGCAGCTGGATTTTTTCTAAGCCTTCTCGAGTCCCTTTGGCCTGTGAGTAGAGGGCGAGCTTCGCCTGGATCTCACTCTGTTCACTCAGAAACTGGCCGACCTTCTCGTACGTCGGCACAACCCTTTGCTGCAGTATGGACTCAACTCGAAGCCTCTCTTTCCTGACCTCGTGCTCCCGCGACTCCCTGAGCCTTCTGGTCGTCGCCTCGAAGTTGACTTGCATGTCCGATTTCTCCTTTTCTAGGACAGAACATCGGGAATCAAGGAGCTCTTTCTCAGCCTTTAGCGCCGCCAGTTCTTCAGAAAGGAGCTCATTATGAGCCTTTTCGAGATCGGCTCTCTCTAAAGTCTCCTTCTTCTCGGTTGTCAGCCCCTCGACCTTATACGCCAACTCGGCGATCTCCCGTCTCTTCTTCTTCAGGGCCCTAGTCTTCGCCTCCAGCGATGTATCCTGAGCTTTCAGCTTCGTCTCATAATCCCGCACCATGAGATTAGCGTTCCCGAAAAACTGGCAAAGCGGAATATCAGTAGGGTTAAAAGATGTAAGGTCGTCTGTATGAACGAAGGTAAAAAAAATCAAACTTACGATGGCACCAGCTCTAGCCATCTCTCGATAGCGGCTCTCTTGGTGAAGCTGGTCCAGTTCGGGCATCCCACGCTTCTTGAGTTTGATTTGACGAAGCATACGCGCCGAGGCTTCATGGTCTTCGATGAAAGGAACATCTATCGACCGGTAGTTGAAGTTGATGGCATGAGGATACTCAACTTCTTCTCCCCCTAGGATCGCTGGAAGGGGATCACGGCTTTGGTCTCCCTGCGGACCTTCAGCGGAAGGGGCCAATTCCGCTCGATTCTCTTCTATTGATGTCACGATAGGCCTTGGGTTTTCCGCTTCACCGAGAGGAACAATCGGCTGTTCCCTAGCGAGGGAAGTCTCTCTCTCTCTCTCTCTCCAAGAGTAGGGATGTCGTCAAGAAGCGCCGGTGAAGACCGATTTGATCTTGCGCTTTGGGAGGCATCTCGCATGCCCGAGTCCCGCTTCCGTTTGGCGGGTCTAGTCGCATCGGAAGACCCACCTCTTGTATGCTCTGGTGTTCCAATTGAATCAGCATATGACGGAAGAGCGGAAAGGTTAATTTTGCCCATCCTGCGATCTCGGTTCTGTGACTGAGTCTCGGTTTGTATGTCGGCTGTTCAAGAAATCAAACTATCAGAATCGAAATACTGAGATCTTGCATATCGAAAACAACGGTTCGAGTATTGTATTACCTTTGCTGATTCTCTTCAAGGCAGCCTGGACGCGAGCTTCACTGATATCCGGCCAGTGCTGATGACTCAATGTTCTGATAGCCTCGACTTCTTCAAGGAAGGACTCTGTACCGCCTTGGGACCACTTCGAGAGACGATCTGCAACAAAGAGGAAACAGATGAAGAAAGATCAGTAGAAGTGCAATAATAAGAAGGACGAAGTCGTACCGATGTTAGCATTGAAGTATCCGTTTAAAACTATCGAGGGGTCTTCGAAGGAGGCCTCGTTGATCTTGATATAGAAGTACCGATGATTCCAGAAGTTGACCTTGGAGGGCTTCCCGGTAATCACATTGTACTTGGAGACCATCTTCCCGTAAAAGAATCCCGTCCTGCCCGTAATGCTTGGCGTTGTGAGTTCTTCAAAGAGACGAACCGACATCGTTATCCCTAGCTTAGCAGCCAAAACCGTAAGGGTGACCATGATTCTGATCCCATTAGCAGTATATTGGCCAAGAGCGATCTTCCGCCGATGACAGTACGTTGTCAGAAACTCGGGCAACGGCCACCAGAGCGAGCAGCTCGTGAACCATGATTCGTACACCGTGGCATATCCTGCTGGAGGAGTCCACGGTCGTTGATGTTCAGCCGGGATAAGATAGGAGAACCCAGGAGGAGGGTTCGTTTGGAAGATCAGTCGTCGAACGCTCTTAAACGTAGACCTGGTCGGAAGATGATTCACCCAATTCTGTTTCTTTTTTACGCTAAGGATTCGCTCCTGTTCTGGATCGATCTCCTCATCGAACTCGAAGTCAGTTCCCGTCCACCGCATAGGCAGGAAGTCGGCCATAGCAAAGTCGAGCTTTTTGGCTGAATTCTTATCTTTACCCGATGATTCGATATCTACACAGGGGGAAGTCGGCCAATCAGAAGAGGCTTCAACATCTTGCTCCGCGCCATCCACAGGAGATCGACCAGTTGTTTCTCGGTCTTCTAGTTGAATGCTGTACCTGACGAGATCGCGTGCGGCGCCGTCGAGTGAAGCCAGATCATCGCTAGTCGGCCTCATATCGTCCATTCCTCCGAGCACTAAGGTCCTTGATCTACGTATCAACGGCGAGCCAGAGCTTTCTGAATCGGAGCCTGTGGCAGCCGCTTTTCCTTTCAGAGAGCACCGGCGGAGAGGGGAAGACATTTTGACCGGAAAAATATGCGAAAACTAGAGAGAGAAAGAAGAGAGAAGGCAGAGAGAGTTACCTTTCAAATGAATAAGCAGCAGGAATGAGCAGAAGTGGAGGCGATGTGAGACTTTTATAAGTATCTCGGCGCGGAAGACGAGCTGTTATCATAATTAGGTCTAAAACCCTACTAATGATGACACGTGTCCCACTACTTTCCGAATCTCGAAAAGCTTTAATCATTATTCGGCGCTCGTGAAACCAAGATTATAAAAGAAAGTAAACCAAGACCGAGATCAAGTTCGACTCTTCGAGTAGGAGGACGTCGGCAACAATCCAGCTATTACAGGTTTGCCAAGAATATGGACCGAGATCACCTTTATATCCACCTCGTTAACGAAATTCACCGAGTATGTCAACTCGATGAACTGGGGGGGGGGACTTATTGTTGGGGATAGATTACATCTACCCACATAGGCCCATTAAAGTGTGAACTCGGCCCATCCTGACGACAAAGTTGGCCCATGAAGATATAACAAGCCGACTTCGACAAGAGGAAGGCGTATAAATAGAAGAAGATGGGGAAGAGAAGACACACGCAAAAAACTTGAGGAACAAGCTAGAATTAGGGTTCTTGTTACTAATTCTTTGTTCAAACCTTGTTCTTGTGATCAAATCGATCTTTCATCAATGAAACTCCTCTATTCGTTTCTCTTGATCTCTTCTTCGAGAAGTTCACAATCGAAATCGATACCTAACCTAGGGTTACCGATTTCGGATTCAACAATCGGTATTAGCTAACATGTAGACCCGACGTCGATGCTGTGTAAGACTTAAGCACTGGTTACAGTCAAACGCAGATGGTTAATTTGACTCCCTATCAAGCTAAGCAATACAATAGATCCAGAGGTGACCTCAAAACACATAAAAACTAGTAACCAAAGCTTAGGAGGCGGGAATTGACGAACATAATTGTGACAACCTATTCCTCTCACTCGGATCCCAGGTCCACAGCGCTGCAGCGCATCGACCCCAACCCCTCCTTTATGAGTTCTTACTAGCTCCATAATTAGGTTGTTGGTGCGCTGCAGATCAATTGGTGACAGCTTGTCCTGTGAGAGTGATGTTAAAGGTTGAGGTCCTGGGTTTGAGGCGCACTAAAAACCTAATTATGAAGTTAGTGAGAACTCATAAAGGAGGGGTTGAGGTCGATGTGCTGCAGCGCCGTGAACTTGGGGTACGAGTGAGCGAGACAGGTTGTCACAATTATGTTCGTCAATCCTGGTGGCATACAAAAGAATGTGGTATTTATCTTTGAAGGAAAGATTAAAGAGACTGTATCAGTTCGAATGCACAACCCACCCAATGAGATGGTATGCAAGGCACCCAACATATGGCGAGATTACACATCTTTCAGATGTAAAAGCTTGGAAGCATTTTCAATCAACATATCCAGAATTTGCATATGAGAGAACAAATGTGTACCTCAGAATATGTACTGATGATTTCAACCCATTTAAAAAACATAGAATACAATATTCTTTGTTACCAGTAATTGTGTTACATTACAACTTACCGCCTAATTTTTGCATGCAACAAGAGTTTTTGTTCCTTTCGATTCCTGTCCCTGGGCCAGAGCATCTTAACAGATCTCTTGATGTGTTTCTTCAACCATTTCATATATGAGTTGCAATAATAATGGACGCATGGTGCTCCTACATACGATGTTTCGTGTGAAGAAAACTTTCAGATGCGAGCAATACTTACGTGGACAATAAGTGATTTTTTTGCATATGGTATATTATCTGGATGGACAACACATGAGAGGCTATCATGTCTATATTGCCAAAATAGCACAAATGCTTTGCAAGTAAAACACGAACATAAAATTTGTTTGTTTGACGTATTCAAAATTTTTGTAATCATATACGTAACTTTCACTCTTGTAGTTGTTATTAATAGTTTTAGAGTTATTTAAAATTAATATATTTTGGATTGGAAAATGTTTTGTTCCTACTACAAAAAGGACAATGTCTAATTTTCGAGATTTGTCAGAATTTTCTCAAAAGTTTGATAAAAATTATGAGAAATGTAAAAATTGGGGTTTCGATTTAGGGTTTCAACTTTCTCAGAATTTCATCAAAAAATGCTGAGGAATTTCCTACGAATACATCAGATTCATTGAAAATTCGACATAATCTTCTGACGGAATTCCAAGGAAGTTGAAACCCTAAATCAAAACTCTAATCTTTTTATTTCTCATTGTTTCGTCGAAATATTTTATAAAAATGAAAACCAGATACCGACTACATTATGTTAATGTATATTAAGTGTCTAATATGATGTTAGTTAATAAACTTTCAATTATTTTAACTTTATAAAATCACGCCACATATTTATCAACATATACTTAATATCTCACATAAATACTTATATACTTAAACTAATATATTACAGTAATCCATCTTACAAAATTGGTTTTGTGTAATATCAAGTATTTCAAACATTTTGAAGCATTTAACTCCTAAATCAACAATAATTTATCAAAGATTAGTGTGGGTAAATTTTTTCCTGTTTTACAACCCCAAACAAGAATTCTTCAAAAATTCATCAAAAATTACCAATGAATTTTTGACGGATATAACTTTTAACTAACCTAGCCAATAAGAAAGCATGCAGAGAATATATCCTATTCATCGGAAATTATTGGTAATTTCTGACGAATATAGCATATTCTCATCTCGTAAATTGGCCAGTTTGACCATTGAACCAATATTCCGACGAACTTCCAATTGAGAGGATAAGAATGTCAAAATTTTGTCGAAAATTGAAACTTACCAAAATAATGAATCGCCTAATTTTTTGTGAACCGCCAAATGTAAAAAATAGACTATGTTATGACTTTTCATCAGAAATATTAAATCTAAAAACAACTTCTTCTTCATCTCCCTCATTTCCCTCTCTTTCTTTTAACTCTCTAAATTCTCTTTCTCTCCCTCTCTAAACCGACGAACCAATTTCCTAAATCCCTCAAATCTCCCCCCCAAATAATGTAAGTCATCTATTTCCTTTTCTTATTTGATTTATTATAGTTTTCGGAAGTTGGATTTGGTGGTCTGGTGGTAGCAACACGACAAGGCAACACCATGCCAAATCACGAGTTAGAAGTACTATGCCTAACACTTCCCGTACTTGGACATCTTTCCAGGAGAAAAATTCTGCTCCAGCTTCTCCTCAAATGCTGGGTATCATGATTGGTTAACAGTTGATACAATAACCAGTCCGAGAGCATCTTCCTCGACTTCATCTTCAACCAAACCGACAAACTACATGGTTAGTTTTGTGTTGTATAGTTTTTTTGTTACATTGTATTTTATAACTTATTATTTGTTTTCTGTACGTTCACTAAGTCGAGAAATGTCATTACCAAGGACATTAACATGATGATGTACTCCATACTCAAACAAGGATATTCAACCTACATCAATTTCCCTAACTTAGAACGCGAGTTGTGGTTCCGTCAGTTTGTGGTATTTCTTCAATATTTTTTAAAACTTTAGTATTAATTTTCTTTATTTTGTTTGTATTGATCGTGTGGTTTTAGATTTTCAGAAAAAATTCACTTGAGAGTCTGGGTATACGAAAACTGTCCGTATAGCCTTTCACCAAAAGGTATTGATTACTTATAGAAAGCAGATCTTTGAATTGAAGCATGTGTGGTGTAAGGATAAGACGTCTATTAACAAGACAATCTGGATCGAGTTGCAGGAGCATTGGGCTAAACCAGAGTCTAAAAATAAGCCAAACACCAACTTTGAGAATTGTTGCAACGACCACGCCGGTAAAGGTCTTTATGTCCACAACTAGTTTTTTTTTTCGGAAATCAACTTGTAAGTTATATATATATATATATATGTATATATATATATTATTTATTTAAATATATTTTTATTTATTACTTAAAACTTTTTTCTATTGACGCAAATGAATGAGATCATCTCGCTTTAATAAAGGGAGAATACACCAACAAGAAGACAAGAGAAATTCAAGATCCCGTTACGAGGGATGTCATACAGTTGGTGGAAACATAGGTAGAAGAAATCCATGCTTTCCAGGTCATTTCTAATGATGATTTTTTGGCTTCAACAACTTGATTCGAGTTTGAGTAAACGAATTAGTGGAAGAGATAATTAGTTTTAGCTTTCAGATTTTTAATTTCATTAATATTTTAGTTAACATCTTCAAATTTTTTTCAGGCAGTTTCAAGAAAGAAAGGTCATTTGGTCATGTTGGATCGTCGAGCCGCCTCATGTTCTTCTTCACAAGTGCCATTTATCAATCCTGTCATTATGAAGCAGTCAATGAACAAGGATGAGCGAATTGAAGCATTGGAGACACAAAACGCTACAATCCTTGCCGAAATGGCGGAAGAAAAAGCCCAAGTGATAAAAACTTTGAGAGTAAACCAAGAATTGATGGATAAGTAAATCAATTTTCCCTTCTGAGTTTTAGTTTAAAAAAAGAAAAAAAAATTAAAAACTTTTAACGTTGTTTTTTATTTTATAAAACTTTTCTTATATATTTTCACATTTATATAATATATATTTTTAATTTCATATTTTTATATTGTTAAATAAAAAATTAAATATATAAAAATATTTGTAAAAATATATATATTTATACATTTCCGACGAAAATTTTGGTCAGAATATTCTGTCAAACAGAATCAGGCAGAAATTTCCAACAAAAGCATTCGGTCGGAAAATTTCAATGATGAGTTATTTCAGAAATTTTTAAAATCATAATTTCGTTGAAAATTACCAAGTGAATAATTTTGTCGGGACTTTCCGACAATCTATTGTCTTTGGAAATGCTTTTGATGATGTCGAAGTTGTTGGAAGCTAACTCCGACGGAATTTTTCCTCAAGAAAATTTTTTTTTGTGTAATTTCAAGTGTTTTAAACATTCTGAAGCATATGACCCCTTCTAAATCATTAATATTTTATCAAAGATTAGTGTGGTAAATTTTCTCATGTTTTGAAACCATAAACAAGAATTCATGAGAAATTACCGACATATTTCCAACAAATATAACTTATAACAAACCCGTCCAATAAGAAAGCATGCAGAGAATATGCTCCATTCGTTGGAAATTTATCGGTTGTTTCTGAAGAATAAAGCATCTTTTTATCTCGTAAATTATGTAGTTTGACTATTAAACTAATATTCTGATAAATTTCTGATGGAAAGAATATGGTCATCAGAATTTTATCAAAAATTGATACTTATCAATAAAATGAACAACATAAATTTTTGTGAACTATGAAATGCTTAAAAATCGGCAGAATTCTGATGAAACATTTTGTCAAAAATATAAAATATAAAAATGTCTTCTTCTTCTTCTTCTTCTTCTTCTTCTTCTTCTTCTTCTTTATTTCACCTCTCTTTCTTTAAAATCTTTAAATTTTTTCTGACTCTCCTTCTCTAAACTGAAAAAAAAATTCTCTAAACCCCTCAAATCCCCCCCCCACAAATCTTGTAAGTCATATTTTTCCTTTGCTTATTTGATTTATTATAGTTTTTGGATGTTTGATTTGAAAGTCTGGTGGTGGCAATACGATGAGGCAACACCGTGTCACATCACAAGTTATAAGTACTATGCCAAACACTTCCCATAATCCGACATCCTCCCATGAGTAAAATTCTTCTCCTGTTGCTCCTCAAAAATGCCAGGTATTATGACTATTGAACAGTTGATTTAACAACCAAACAGAGAGAATCTCTTCAACTCCATCTTCAACCAAACTGACACACTACATGGTTAGTTTTGTGTTGTATAGTTTTTTCTCTTTCATTGTGTTTTATAACTTAATATTTTTTTTGTAGGTTCACTAAGTCGAGCAATGTCATTATCAAGAGCATTAACATGATGATGTAGTCCATGCTCAAGTATGAATATATAACCTACAACAAGTTCCCTGACTCAGAACGCGAGTTGCGATTACGTCAATTTGCGGTATTTCTTCTATATATTTTTTTTTTTTTTAGTTTTAATTTTTCTATTATTTTTGTTCTAATTGTATGTTTTTCGATTTTTAGCAAGAATTCACTTGCGAGTCTGAGCACATGGAAAAATATGTGTAACCTTTTACAAAAAAGTCATGATTACTTATGGAAACCCGTTCTATGAGTAGAAGCAGGTCTGGTTTAAGGATAAGACGTCTATTAATAAGATGGTATGGATCAAGTTGCAGGAACATTAGGGTAAACAAGAGTCTAAAGATAAATAGAGAGCCGTTGCAACGACCGTTGCATGAAAGGTTTTTATGTCCACAACTTGGATGCCACCAATATTTTCTCGAAGATCAACTCGTAAATTATATATATTCCAATTTAAATTTGTTTTTAATTATTATTTAATCTTCTTTTTTTAGATTGACGCAAAAGAAGATAATCTCATTTATCATCTTACTCTAATAAAAAGAGCCTACATCAACAAGAAGATAAGAAAAATTCAAGATCCCGATATGAGGGATGTCATATAGATGGTGGAAACCCGTGTGGAAGAAGTTTGTGCTTTCCTGGTTATCTCTAATGATGATTCTTCGGCTTGAACAACTTAACCCGAGTTCGAATAAAAAAAATGGTTGAAATGATAATAAGTTTTAGTTTTCCAATTTTTAGTTTCATTTATTTTTAATTAATTTCCTTAACTTTTTTTCAAGAAATTACAAGGAAGAAAGAACGTTTGGTCGGGTTGGCTCGTCGACCTGCCTCTTGTTCTTCTTCACAAGTGTCGTTTATCGATCATGTCATTATGGAGCAGTTAATGAACAAGGATGAGCGAACTGAAGCTTTAGAGACACAAAATGCTACAACCTTTGTTGAAATGGCGTAAAAAAAGTTTCAAGTGGCGAAAACTCCGAGGATGAACCATGAGCTAATGGATAAGATGAAGCGATTTTCCCTTCTAAGTTTTAGTTTTAAAAAGTTAAAAACATTTAAATATTATTTTAATTTCAACTTTTATTATATACTTTCACATTTATATAATATATGCTTTCAATTTAAGATTTTTTAAATTATTTATAATAACTAAAATTTAAATATATAAAAATATCTGTAAATATAATAAATATATTTAAACTATATCGCCGAAACTTTTGGTCGGAATATTCCAACGAACAAAATCAGACGGGAAATTATGACAAAAGTATTTGGTCAGAAAATTTAGATGACGAATTCCGTCAGGAATTTCCAAAAGAATAATTTCACTGGAAATTGTCGACTTAATAATTTCATCAGGACTTTCCAACAATCTATTTTCCTGGGAATGTTTCCGATGATGAAGTTCTCGGAAGCTAATTTTGATGAGTTTTTTCATCCAAAATATTTTTCAACGAAGTTATTGATGAATCTGTCTTACGGCATGTTTCATTGGTATTTGTTTCGCAAAAGCGTCTGTCAAAATCTACTGGAAAGTTCTCGGAAGCGCATGTTTCGCAAAAAAAAGATTTCCTCCAATTTTTTTTTTCTGTTGAGCTGAGACCGACTGAGAGTTTCGTCGGAAATCCTTCGGGAATGTTCAAAAAGTTTTGTCGAAAATCTTTCAAAAATGTTTGGAGAACTTTGTCAGGAATCGTCGGGAAAAGTATAAACCATCAATGCATATATCTCATACTCGATTATCTAGAACGTTTGATTGCTCCTACGATAAAATCTACTTGTTTAGAAATGAATTGCAACAAAGAAATACCAACTAGATGTAAACGACTTCTTAGATCAGTTTTGATATAATGGTAAGAGTTAATATCTCACTTTATAAGTGGCTGAAGCAGCAAATTCACTAAATGTTAGTTCTAAATTAAGTTAAATGTTAATAGTATATATATTATTGTAAAGTGTTATGCCCATTATGGAATGATATTACAAATTGAGATGGTATATTCATAAACTAAAATAGATTCATACACTAAACTAGATATAGCGTTATAGGCGCATAAATTTTCCTAGCATTATTGCTATCCAAGTAGTGTTAATTGGTTGCTCATCATCCACGAACCACAGGTTGCGCAATTTCTACGGTTCCCATCATTAGCAAATAAAGGAGCTAAATGCCTATTTATTTTGGGTGAAATATAAAATTTTATTATCAATTTTGATTTTTTGACAGAAAACTACAAAATACTAGTATTAGAAAGAGAAAGGAAAAATCTACCACAAAGGAAATGCTAAAAGCATATACACAAGTCGTTCCACAAAATTAAAAGAATATATATATAGGTCACTATTTTTTCTTAAAATATATAAATTTAAAATATAAATATAATATCAATTTACTTCTCTTAAAAATAATAAGATACATTTACTGATGAATTTAAAAAGAGATATGTTATTTTTTACGTTTGAAAGTAGGAGGCAAGTCAAATAATAATAAGGTCTGTTTAGCTTTAATTTTACTGGTGTGTGGATTTAATTATAGCCATTCTTGATTCTTTATATGGTTCTAACCTTCTACATAGAAATGTAAAATTTATTGTGATGATTAAAATCTAGCTAATTCTATAGCTAGTGTCCTTGTCAAGTAGAAATGTAAAATTTATAGAAATGTAAAATTTATTGTGATGATTAAAATTTATTTGCTTGAATGTATATTCCATGAACCGTCGTACCTCCGAGATAACAGAGAACACATTTTACAGTCTCCCAATGGAGGTCTGTGGGTTTGTGCATGAACTGAGACAGCTTGTTGACATCATAAGCTATATCTAGACGGGTAAAGGCAAGCTCTTGAAGGCTGTCAAGAGCTGTCTTATAATCTATTGGCAACTCAAGTGATGTGCCAGAATTAATTGAAATTTTGGGTTGCCTCTATGCCAAGAAAATAACTCAACCCACCAAGATCCTTCAAAGAAAAACATGTAGCAAAGTTAGCAATAAAAGATGTAACCAGTCCAATGTTTCTACCCATAATGATCATGTCAGCGACATATACAAGGATGTATCTGATGTCACTGTCCGTGTTCCTAATGAAGAGAGACATGTCTACAGTAGAATTAACAAATCCTTGAGTGAGAAGGTGTTGCTGTAATTCTTGATACAAGGCTCGTGAAGCTTGTTTCAGTCCATAGAGTATTTTTCGTATGCAGTAAACATAGTGAGGATGATCATGATGAATGAAACCCGGAGGTTGAGTGACTTAGAACACATCTTTCAAAGTTCCTTGAAGAAACAAGCTATTGACACCGATTTGACGAGCAGTCCATCTCTTGTTCACAACAATGTAAAAAAAATTCTTTATTGTGGTGGACCCATTACTGGACTAAATGTCTCTGTAAAATCATGTCCATATTGCTGATTGAAGCCTTTCGTGACAAGTCACACCTTATACCTACAAAGTTCACCATTATGTTTATATTTCAAAGTAAAGAACCCTTACAGCCAGGGATGTTCATGTTGTCAGTCGGCATAACTAGCGCAGAAGTACCATTGCGTATCTGAGCATTTATCTCATTGAACATCGCTTGTCTCTAGTTAGGATTCTGCAATGCTTCTGCTACTATTTTAGGAATTTTGTGGTTTGAGTGGAATGGTTAAGATGTTAAGAGAATGTTTTTTTTTTTTGGTTTGGTGATGTTATTTGTTTAATTTGCTTCTCACTGGATGGTTATTTCTCTATGGTGGTGGTACCGGTGTAATGGTGGGGAAAGTTCTCTGTTTTGTGTTGGTGAAACATGGGTATGGGAATATGGTTGAGTTTCTGGTATCGAATGTGAAATATGTATAGATAGAGGTGGGGTTGGTTGTGATCTCTGACCAGTTTCAGTTGTTGATGTAGATTGGTTTTGAAGCGTTGCATGAGCTGCTGTTTGTGTTGCACTGTAGACGACTGTTATGTTGCTGTTGCAGCTCAGGTTGGTGAGGATCATTGCATAGGAGAACTTGCGACATAGTTGTAGTTAGTGTCCTGGTTGATATTGTGGTTACGTGAGAGCCAAGAATCCCTGTCGGTTCCATGATTGGTTCTAAGGTCACTGTTGGTTTCGTTGAAGCAAAAGGGAAGCTTGCCTCAATGAACTGAACATGTATCGATACATATATACGGCCAGTAGCTTTATTCAAGCATAAGTACACACTCCGACTTAAAGAGTATCAAACACAAGATACAGAGCAAGCATCAAGTTTGTGACTCGTGTAAGGTCGCAAACCCCAGAAACACAAATACCCAAAGACTCTTAGCTTGAGATAGTTAGGTGCTTGACCAAATAACTTTGCGTATGGAGACTCATTTCCCAGAACTGGTGTGGTCATACTGGTTATAAGGTACATAGCGGTAGAGAAAACATAGCTCCAATAGTTTTTTTTTGCATCGATGCTTGACTGAGCAAAGTGAGTCCAGTCTCAATGATGTGATAATGTTTTCATTCGGAAATACCATTTTTTCAGGAGTGTGTGGTCGGGGTGGTGAGATGAGCATTGTCATGCCGAGCCAGAAATGATTGTATGGCTACAAAATCCCCACCATTATTGGAGTAGAGAGTTCCAATTTTTCTTTTGAATTTATTCTTCATGAGTGCCTTGAATGTCACAAACGTATCATGCACTTCGGACTTCTGTTTCAGTGGATAAAGCCAATTTTATCACATATAGAGATCGACAATAACCAAGTAATACTTGTAGTTGTCAACATACACTATCGAAGAGGTTTACACATCTATATATAAGTAATGTAGTGGGCTATTTTTAGAAAATTCTGTTTGAATAAAAATGCATCTTGTGACTCTTATTTCTAGAACAATCCGAACACTAATAGTTTTTCAATGAAGAAGAAGAAATGGTTAAAGAAAAATTTAAATCAAATAGTCTTAAAATAGGTAAAGTTGGGTGGCAAGTCTGGAATGCCAAGAGGAAAGATCAGTTTTGGGGGAGGATGAGGTGGAGAGGGAGATTGGTTGAATTGACCGGTCACTCGTACAAATCATTACTGTTTCTTCTTTGTAGCAACTGGACATGTTCTGAGATCCTTCACCCATGAATGTACAAGAAAAAATTCAACATAAACCTTGTTAGTGTTGCACAATCTATAAACCAAGATCAAGTTTCGTTAATTAAACATCAGACACATATAGAATATTTTTTAAATCTAGTGCATGATTAGGAGTAGGGAGTAAGGCAGAACCAGTGTGGGTAATCTGTAACCCAATACCATCACCAGTCAGAACTTCTTCACCACCGTTATATGTCTGGTGTAAGGCGAGATTGTCCAAGTCAAATGTGAGGTGATGTGTAGCACCACTATCCAGTAACCAGTTACCCACATTGTATGGCTGAGCCGCTGATAAATAAGCTCGTGGTTTCAAAGGAGGATAAACGAGATCGACGACTGAGACGAGTCCCATAGGCACTCGTAATATGAAGTTGAGAGCAACGGCGTGCATTGTGACCATGAACCTCACAAATCTGACACTTCCTGAGGTAAGGACATGGGGTGTCCTGCTAGTTTTGTGGTGTGTATGGCGACTGATCCAGTTGTTGTTTCCCCTATTGTTATGATGACCATGATTATGATAATTATTGTTGCCTCGAACATTAGCAACATTTTCAGTGATGAGGAGGGATGATGGAAAATCTGTTTTCATGGTAAGCTTTAACTCATGACTAATGAGTTTCTCATGGATCTCAGTCAGAGATGGTGAGACATCTTGGCCTTCAATCTGATCGATCACCATTTTGTAATTATCTGAGAGTCCCTGCAACACATACTCAATATTTTATTCATGGTCTTCTTGTTTTCCAAGCAACACAAGTTGATCAAATCGAGAGGTGAGACCTTGTAAGTATTCGTCAATGGTTTTGGATCCTTTAATCCATTGTCAAAGTTTTTGTTTCGGTTAAAGGATGTCCCCATTATTTGGTTTGGCCAAGTCGAGGAGAAAGTATTCCAAATCTCTGTAGACGTATTGGTTGTCGAAATAAAGGACTAAACATAAGTGGAAATCGCACCATGTAGAGCACTAAATATCAATTTTTCTTGGTGCTTCCACATTACGGAAGCAGTGTTTGGTGTAGTGACACCTGCCTCTGTAAGAAGGCAGAAGAAGAAGAAGGTGGCGACTAAAAAAGGTTAAGCTATCGTAGTATGCTCTGGTACCATATAGAATATGCGGCTCAATTATTAAATTAAATGTTTATGATTACAATATATACTTATACACGGTATTAACTAATGATTAATATACCCCTAATTACATACCTCTTACAATACCATCAGTTCTTGATTTTGTTTATTGGAAATCTCTTAAAATATATCTAGAGTTAATTATGTTAAAATATACAAAATATGTTAACAAAATACTTTTATAAAGAAAAAAAAACTTTAATAAAGAAAGTAGAAGTTCTAATGATCTATAACGTTGCATATAAGAATGAACTCATGAAAAATGAACTACTGAAGATCAGTAGAAGACAGGCAGGCCTTTACCTGTAACAAATATTTAAGTTTTCTAACAAAGGTTATGTTTAGTATATATGATTATCTAGTTTCTCATTCGAAATTTTTGTTGAAACCCCAAATGATGGGACTGGTATCTCTACTGCATCAAAGTTTCACAATATTTGCTAATGAAGTTCCTGCATATTGATTCAACAAATAAAAAATTCAACTAAACCCACAACTATATAACTTTATATCGCTTAAAAATTTTGATCGTTTGTGTCGTATTAGTTTTGGGTAAAGATTATATGGAAAGTTGATAGAAGATCTCGTATTTGGAAATAAGAGGTTTACGTATAAAAGACATTTACGTAATATTTTAACAATAATAATCAATAATTAGGTCCTAATATTTTGATAATTGCTATTAACTTTCAAAAGAGAAATTGGTGTGAGCTCGCGTGTGTATACAAGAAATCCACTCAGTCGCGTTGGCAACAAAGCAGCCATAAAATCATTAAGAGTAAATCTTTAAATGGTAATTGGGATCAACGTGGATTATATAAGGGCAATTCTCTTAAATAGCCCTTTTTAAGTTTTTGTCACAAAAATAGCCCTTAAAAAATAAAATGACCAAAATAGACTTCTTTTTTTTTGAAATTTTAATTTTTTTTTATTTTATTTTTGAAATTTGAAACCCTAACCCCAAACCCACCCCTTTACTCTAAACCCTAAAGTCCAAATTAGTTAACCCTAGGGGTATAAATGCATATAAATGAATTTTTTAGCTTCTAAAAAAAACATTTTGGTCATTTTCTTCCTTCAAAGCTATTTTTGTGACAAACAAACCAAAAGGGGCTATCTAAGGGAATTTCTCATTATATAATGACACAATTAGTAAATTAATCAAGCGTTAATGTTGTGCCCGGTGCCTTTTTAAATTGGTTTCTGAATTTCCATTTTTTCGTAATTTTCATTATATCAAACATTATTTTGGAAACTGAATTGGTTGCTACTTTGGCGGCTTCTCTAAATGGCTGAAGACGAAATTGACTCGATCTTTTTGAGTCGAGAGGACTTCCAAGATCGACAGCATATTTGTCAATCCATGCAACAAGTCTCTTCATTTTCAACTGTCGGGTTAACCAATTGGGGGATCTAAAATAACTTTTAATCAAAGGTATTATTATGAATTTTGAGTTAGTTAAATGCATTTCCATAGAATTTGAGATACTTTTTAAAAGAAAATCAAAATATTGAACTAATTATTTTATGAATCAAATTTTAACCGAGAACACGTGATTCAGTTGGTTGTAACCTACGTCCCCTCCTACTAACATAAGATGATAGCTATCCCTAACTGAGACACTCTAAACGGTAACCCGAAAATTAAGTTAATCTTATACAAAATATTGTAACATCTCGCTTTGTGTTATATCGAAAAGTTTAAGACAACTGATTTGATTATCTATATCATCAAAATGTATTTACCTTTTCTACCACACATCCGTTTATAACTACATGCTTGGGCTAGAATAGTAGAAGGGTAGGTGACCTACTGGGAAGTAATTCGCGATACTATGCGAGTGAGGTCAAAGCAAGTGAACGGTCATGTGGTGATTGCATGATAAATAAACAAGATTTTAGGACCTTCAAAAAATTAATGCAACATCCGTCGAACGGGAAGGGATCCACGGACTGAGTGAGCGGGCGTAGGAGGTCCAATAGCCATTGTTGGGTGAAGCGTTACAAGTAGTATCAGAGGCAAACTCAGACGAGTATGGAGTCAGTGAGGACTCACACTAATATGAGTAACGATTCTGGGACGCAATGGAAACGTTGCGTTCTTTGAGAGGGGTGAATTGTAACATTCCGGTTTGTGGTATATAAAAAAGTTTAAGAGAATTGATTTAGCTACATATGCCATCAAACTGCAGTTACTTTTTTTATCACACATCCATTTAGAACTCTAGAGTTAAGCGTGCTTGGAGTAGTGGAAGGATGTGTGACATATCAGGAAGTGATTCGCGATACCGTGTGAGTGAGGTGAAAGCATGAAAAAAGACCATGTGATGATTGCATCGAGCCAAAACATAGAAAAAGATCGCGATATCATAAAGTGATTTGTGATATAATGCAGAAATATATGATAAAATACAATAAGTAAAAGAAACATGAAAATCAACATGATTCACCCAATTACTTACATTATAAACAAAGAAAGATTTTATTATCGAATATATTCAAGAAGAGGAATATGAGAACGACTATTTCATACCTAACATATCGCAATATATTTATTTTATACCCGATTTATATGACCATGCAAAATCATACATGTACTTTAAAAAAAAAAATAACATACATTTGTTTACTTTTTGACGAAACATATACTAGTCGCCACATCAACTCATTATCTAATTTATAGACGAGGATGTTACGTCAGCTATTTTATATACGAGGATGTTACGTGTACAATATTTTTTTGTAAGTAAAATAAATTAAATAGTTGTTTATAAAAATATATTTGAACAAAATGTAAACATTTATAAAATTTTGTTATCTAACAAAATTAAAAACTTAATTAAATAATGAAATTTTAATCTTAAAGGTCAGATTATATTCAAAGCATATAACACTTAATTAGTTTAGTTTGTAAAATTATATCTATTTTGACTAGGTTAACGCAAAGTTCTGATATTTTCTTTATTAACAAAGTTGACATTTCCTGTGAATTTAGTGAACTTCAAGATTTTATCAGCCCCCTCCCAATTGATTTGTCATGGAGTATGGTCGCAAACGGCAATAAACACACGTTATGCTCGACCATCTAGGTAGCTATTTGGATATACAACAAATTAAGAACTTGAATTTACAACCACTTATCCAATCTTTCACAAGAGATACTTATACTAAATGATCTTGTCCTGAGCAGGAACTAGATCAATGCTTATGCTTGCATGTAAAGGTAGTGAATTAGTAAATTAGCTTTGATCTCATCCAAACATATGATGCGGCTAAACTTTAAGTGGTGATTCCTTTAATGCTCTTAGAATACACGAGCCTTGCCTTTCTTTGTTCACGATCAGATCCGATGTCCTTTTGGAATCTTGATTCCAGTCACTATAAATTTATAATCAATAAACCCACTATATGCGTGTATATATATATATATATATATATATATATATATATATATATATCGCATAACTAAAGTGTCCACATATAATATAAGTACAAAAACCGTGGCCGAGTCATAAGAATAAAAAAAGAGCTATTGTGGTTTAGTGTGGTAAAAAAAAGAAGAAGAAAAAAGCTATTGTGGTTTAGTTGTCCTCCACAGTTTCAAAAGGGGACACTGTGAAATAATGCAACTAGTGAGATTTTCGGTGATGGAAAAATTAACAAGCCTTATTGGGGAATATATATAAAAGGTAGTTTCTACTCTTCCCCCTTAATACTTTTATATTGTTAGACGCATTAATATACTTCTTCCGTTCTATTAAGATGAATGTTTTGGTGTTTCATACATATTAAGAAAACACATTAATTATATATCATTTTTAGAAATTATCAAATTTTAATGCATTTTAACCAATAATCTTTAAATAAATTCAATTAATTTTATTAAAATTACAATTTTTGTATAAAAATATAAAAAATACATCTTTGTAAAATAATTTATTTTTCTAAAATATTTATCTTAATAGAACGGAGGAACTATTTAAATGACGTTCGAACAGTCCACTCCATAAAATTTATTTGTTTAGGTCGGTTTGATTTTAGTCCACTAGATGTTTATTTATCCTAAAGCTGATCTACAAATATTCTTGGTGGATTTGTAGGTATTGGGATTTCTGTTTCTATTTTCTTTTATAATTAGACATCAAGAATCTTGGATCTCAGCTTCTACCCAAACACAACAAAGTATCTATACACTTGCAATCGAATCTGCTAAGTTTCTTTCAAGAAATATACGAAAAGAATCATAAAGCCAAACAAATGTCAGAACTCAAAAAGCATCAGACAAGTATTCCAACTATTTCTCATATCTTTTCCGATGCCAAAATGCATTATTTGATATTAAAAAAACCTCGTCGGTACTGGCATAGTGGCATATACCACCACTTCTGCAAATATATATATTTACCAGTTGATAAAAACGAACTACTCTCATTTTATTTAAAATATTTAAAATTCAGATAAGAATTAATATGTTAAAAGTATTATTTTCAGTTCATTCTATTTGCAGAAGTTTAGATTTTTTATTTTAATTTGTTAAATATAAACTAAATTTTTATTTTGAGATATCAAATACATTTTCAGCTTTTGGATATTACAACAGTAATTTTCAATGCAAATCGTAAAGCTTTTCATAAGTCTGAAAGGTTGTAATCTATACTATAACGCACAATCATAATTTTAAAATCATTTAATTTTAATAAAACAATTTTTGTGAAAGTATGTGATGTAATTATAATATGCATTGCACTGATTTAAAATGTTTGTATATTACAAAGAAGATATATATGTACATATTTATAATTTATTTATGTTTGTAGTATTTTATAATCAAATCTACTTTTTATATAAACATAATTATATTAGAGTCAACATAGGATAATACATATATTTTACCGTTATCACATTTATTTTAGTTTTTGATGTTTTATAATCAACGCCTATAAACCGTCTTATAATAGTCAAATTTGTTTTTGGTGTTCTTATAATTGAAACGAAATAACTGTTTTTTGCTCCATCTCCTAGTGACTATATATTTTACATGGCTGATGGAACAACCTGAAAAATCTATAATTGTAAAAACTTTAATCATAACATGATCCATTATATAATCAAGTAATATAATGTTATTAATTTTCAATATTTTAATTTTATAAACTAAAAATATATTAATCTGATTTTTAGTATTTAATTTAAAAATATTCCCTTTGTAAACTAAACTAATGAATATTTGTTAAATTTTTATTTATTATTATGAATTAAAATAAATATGTGAAATACATGGATTTGTGTTATTTTCTCTAATTAGATGATATCATCGCAGAATATGTATGTTAAGATTCTTAAACGGTCAAAAATAAATATATATATCTATATGTGTGCAGATAAATGGTATATAAATTCCTCAATTGAATAGTTTAACTATAAAAATCAACTTGAGTCTTACCTTTGGCTTACTATTATAGATGAATTAGTACCTCAAATAGTATACTTTTCGGTGAATACTGAACAAATTACCAAAAAAAAACACAAAACTTTAATTTTACACTTCTCGGCTTACCATCTACTATATATTCATAAATCGTTTACTATCTAACTATAGTTTTTCAGCATTAAAAGATTATTTTACTATTCAGTAATGAGGTGATCTGAGACCACAACACAACCAAATAAGTGAGTTTTTTATCAAAAAGAAAAAATAAATTTTAAGGTTTTTGCACGTTGATTAAAAAAATATAAATTTTGATTTTTTTTTATTTGTCTAAAAACAATAATAAAAATAATTAATTCAACCAATAAAAATCATACTACAAAATATAAATAGTTAAAATATCAAATTATATTTGACATAAAAACTTGAAAACATTATTTAAAATGATACAAAAAAAATTCTTAAAAGGGAGTAGTTCTCTTAGCTACAAAATCAGCTCTCCAATTAACTATTCGAAATATATGAAAATATTAAAAGCATGAAAACGCTTCTTTAGTTTTACAAACTCCTTGACCTCTATTAATAAATTGTGCCATATTCTCAATTGTTGAATCACTGATATCACTTATTTGCTATATAACTATAATGTAAATATAAAAGAAATGGCTTTGTATACTAAGTATATATGTATACAGTGCATATTTGTACTAACATTCTCTAATTTAAACCCAACTCCAAATTTTTAAACTCAAAATTTTAAAATTTGACTCTAGTCTCTATAATCTTAATTCTTATCACAGAATCTCAATAGTGTTTTAATTCCAAACACCTTATAGGATCTCAAAAATATCAAGATTAATGCATTTGACCTGTTAAAAACTAAAATATCAACAAGTAAAATGTTTCGAAAAAGCAATAAACACTAAACATGTAAAATGCATATGTGACTTATAAGTCTTGTACATAGGCAAAAATGCGTGTATCAGTATGAGAGCTTTACATGATTTATAGGAATGATTTCCAACAAGACATATGATTCTCATATCAAACATCTGAAAAATTAAATATGTTTTCTTTTCTTTTTTTACTTGTTTGTATAACTCAAATTTGTTCATTTTCTCGAGTTAATTCATTATAACTCAACACATATTTGTACCATAAGAGGGTTTTTGTTTTATATTGGTAGAAGATACTCTCTCAATTTCAGAAAAATCCATATTCTAAAAAATATATTATTTCAAAAAGATATTATTTTATTTTATTTTTTCAATGCATTACTTAATGGTAAATTATAAAAAAAATAAAAATTAATAGTGTTTATTAAATTTCTATTGGTTAAAAGTTATTGTGAAATTTATTCACCAAAGCAATACATTTATAATCAAAATTTATAATTTTTAATATATGTAAAAAGTCTAAAACATATATTCTTTTTGAAATACAGAGAGTATTTGTTTCTTATAATGGAACAATCTGTACAAACTGCAATTTTACTAAAATTCAACAGAAATTTATTTATAAAATTTAAATTTGAAATTGTATATTAAAGCTACAACGTCTTAAAATAGCTAACAATTATTTGTAAATTTTTTATTTTCTCTGATTTTTGTAATCTTCATATATAGTATGATTACAAATGAATTTCATGAAACATTTAAAATGGAAGAAAATATGTTCATTAAAGAATAGTTAAAAATTTATCAACCTATATCCTTTTCCCTTTTTAACTTTGGCAGACAACCAAACTTCCACAAAGCGCTGACGCGATTCGTTGCACTTCTTAGCTTATATTAATAGACCAATTATATTAAGAGTTTATATTAATAGACCAATGCCCAAACTTTCAGTTGTCTACGTATACAATACAAGTGGTCTACATATAGATTTAGCATTTTAATTCCGAACGAAATATTTTAATAAAGTATATTGAGGGATGTCAAATAACAATAAAAAAAGATCATGTCAATGATCGGGCGGCTATTAACGAGCTTTTTATCCGGTCAACTTGTGATTATCTCTTTGTTTACACGACAAACTAAAGCCAAGTTTTTATTAGTATAGTCATTCAAATATTTGATGAAAAATTATCTCAACTCTAAAATAGTGTTTATATATGTATATTATAACTTCAAATTCAACATATAATTTCAAACTCAAATATTCAAATATTTGAATATAATTAGTATAGTCATTCAAATATTTGATGAACATAAACATATAGTTTTTAGCCCGCCAATCCCAAGAATATGCGAGAATAATACTTTATGAGCCTGACCTTGTGTCTTGCCAAATTCAGTGAATTATTCGTAAATGAATAAATAAGGTATTTACTAAAACATTAAATCAAGTGTTATTTTTTCTCTCGACGCATATAGCGTGCCGCCCCATTTTATGTGAAAGCTAGGATGTAAGATCCACAGTATAATGTTGACCCAAACAAACAGAAAGATCCGGTATAGTGAATTTTAAACTGAAAATTTTAAAGCTCAAATCCAAATGGCTAATGGTTAAAAGTTATTTGTGTTAGTTATCTCTCTAACTAGATGCTGTTTATAATATGGATTATAGAATGGTCAAATTGGTGGTACTAAAAAAAAATGTCAAATTGGCTATTTACAGATCTCGAAAGACTGTTCAAAGACTGATTTACAATTCATATATTACATACTCTCTCCGTTTCAAAATAATTCATATTCTAGCAACACAAATTACTCTCAAGAAACCTGATATGGTTTCTTGAATCTCCAGCCCATGGAGGCTTATTGAGAGAGCATTGGTTTTAGGTGTAGATTGAATATCCAACACCTATTTTTAATGAGTCCTCCCTTGCATTGTGGACTCTCTTGTCCTTTCTTCTCTTCCAACTTAAAGTAGGATTTGTTGGACAGAGACAAAACTTCTGGTCGCCACTCATTTACTTGAGCAAAGACCTTGCAGATTTTCCATGGAGCTCCATTTGAGGTATGGCTCCAAACACCTTTGTCTCTAGAGTTTTTCTTCATCATTATGACCCAGAGAAAGTAGTTTAGACCTTTGAGCCTCACTGGAATCGCCCGTACTTGAATATTCAGCATCTTGAAGATTTTTGGACAAGTGGACAATAAAATATTTCCTACTGGTTTGAGAGAGACTGGATTAGAAAACTGGACTTTGATGAAGCTTGTTGAACTGAGCTAAAGCTTTTTTGAGTTTCAAAGATTGAGATACTCCTTTATCTTGAGTTCTGGTGAGGTTTTCCCCTCTTGGAAAATTTTTGGACCATAGGATAAAAGGATGTAACCAACATAGTTTGAAAAGATTTTAAAGAGAGATTTTGGACAGAGATGATTTGCGGAAGCAATATAGGTTTTAAAGAGCTTGAGGCTCTGATACCATGTGAGAATTGAGACAATGTAGTGTGAGAATGATGATGGATATGTGTTTATGTGATTGGAACAAAGTATGGAATGTGATTGGAACAGAGTATGGAACTGAAATCAAGTGACAAAGTGTGAAGAGATTCAGTGAGAATGGAAGAGAGTACAATGGAGAATAAGAGTATTTGAAGAAACAAAGACTTATGTAACCAGAAAGAGATTTTGTATGAGAGATTAAGAGTCTGAAGAGTGTGAAGTAACAAGAGAATACGAAGGAGAAACTAGTTCCCTTAAGCTTCAAATCGTGTACAAGGGTGGTTTTATAGCCTGAGTTACAATTTGAAAGAGATAAAACAAATAATAAAGAGGGGAAATCATAAAGAATATTATTCAGTGGACAAAGAGCAGGCAAGCTGGTTCAGAGGGCAGACTGGTTGCTTCAGACTGGCTCGACAGTGACATGTCCTAACAATTCTATTTCTTAAGCTCACATGTGGTCCTATTTCAAATTCAAACCAGAAGACATTGGCGCCAACAGTTTTAAGACTCTGAAGAATATTCTTGACAGGAACTCCTTATCTTTGCACTAATATCTTGATCACGATCTTTTGTACAATGTTTGCACTTTTGACCCTAATATTGCACATTCCTCTTTGATGGATTCAAGGTTGACCCGGACATTGCACATTCTTGATTTTCTTTTTGCAAACCTTGTGCTTCATTTCTTTTGCACTAACTTTGCACAAGTTGCCTTGATCACTCTCAGCTATTGCTTCTTCCTTCTTCATTCCAACACTATTTACATATCCATCTGACTGATTCTTGATTCTATTTCCCGGTAACATTTTCTATAATTTTTTTGAAAAAAGATAAGTAAAAATTATAATCTAATTAAAAAGTTACTTTCATCAGTTCATGTTAACTTCATAAATTTTTATTATTTTTACAGAGTTTTTAGTTTTATGTTTGCTTATAATTCAGAAAAAAATTTCAAAGATAATATAACTTACAGAAAGAAAAAACGAAATAAGAAAGAGTAAAAAAAATTCAAGAAGGAGAAGTCTTGTGGAATTGATTTGATAGACACAAGGTGAATATTATATAGACCTCAAGGTGATAGAGAAAAGGAAAGAAGGTGAATATTATATAGACTTCAAGATGATAGAGAAAATGAAAAAATACATAAACAATAACCAAAGAAAATAAGAAAAATTTACATCGAGAGACACTTTATGTCTTTATAATTTCACACAGAGACACTTTTTGCTTTTGACATACTTTTGGTGTGTTGTTTGACCAATATACCATGCATTATAACTAAGCTATCTTAACATCTCTATCAATTACACGTGACTAAATCATAAACCTTCTCTCTCATCTGCTTCCTTCTTTTCCCACTTAAACATAATTTCGCCGAATGCATCTCATTTTCAAATCACTTTTTCAAAACTTTACTCAAACTTCTCAAAACCAATTTCACCTTAAATTCCGATTCATTCGCTAATCGATGAAACACAAAAAAAAATTCAAATCCGCCAAACCTTGTAAATTTTTAACTACTTTTTTTCTTTTATATTTTCTCATTCGTAACAAAATCTTTCTCTTTCTTAGTATTTTAGATGAACCAGATCTTGGAATAATAAGAAGAGAACAAAGAAGACGAGTACAAAAAAATACAAAGATGTAGAAAAGGAAGAAGGTAGTTTCACAACGGAATGGTTCCCGTGAGAGGAAAGGAGATGAGGATTCAAAAGCACGATCAAAGAGAAGTTCAAGAAATCCAGCGAGCGAGATCTGTACCGGTGACAAGATTTGTATCTTCTTAGTTCCACTATAAGCGAATGAAAAATTAGAATAGGCATGAGACCAAACATGGAGGTGGATACGAGGAAAATGACGATCTTTACGGTGGAGATTATGTTATCCATCCACACATCGCTTGTCCATACATCATCCATCCACACCTTATCCGTACACGCATCATCCGTCCACGCATCACTCGTTCACACATCACCGTCCACACATTATCATCCACACATCACACATCCACGGATTACCCATCCACGAATCACCCGTTCACGAATCGACTACTCTAAACGAGTTATTTGATGTTATTTGATGTTAAAACTTGAATCAATATAATCAATTTTGACCTACACTTTGCTCTCAAAGAAGCTTCCATCCACATAGATTTTCTTGTTCGTATGCATTGTTTCCTCACCCAGAACATAAGCATTAAACTCTACATTTTTGTCTATCTCACCAAATAATAAAGTTTTATTCTCAACCTTAGAATTTAACAAAGAGCTTTAAAATCTAACGGTCAAGATAAGACATTATATTCTATATACCTGAAAAATTAAATGCAGAAAAAACAAATAATGTTGAAACATAACTCATTAAAAAGAAACTAAGTTGAAACACAACTAGATTCTCTTTTTGAAATACAAACAATTGTCGTTTCTTATTAAAGACAAAGTTGTCCACAATCTATCGTTGGCCCACAACAAAGTGTCTCACATGTACAAAGTGACTCTAAGTGTAAGAGAAAGTCAAAATGTGACTCTAAGTGTAATCAACTCAGAAAATAATTAGGTTTGGGTTAACTTATTTGTTTTATAAACACACAAAAAAGGATGTTGATAAGTTTCAAAACAAAAGAAGTTATAGACTTGTGTTAGATAATTGAACATGTATTTTGCTTAGACTATATATTTTTTATGATTACCAATACAAAAACTGTTGACAAAAAGAAAATCAATAAAAAAAACTAAAAAGTAAAAAGAGAAGGCGATAGTGGTACTCGAACATGGCTTCTGAGGTTAATGGGCAAATATACGAACCACTGAACCAAAGCATCCTGATCAAACTTGGCGCCCAAAATATATGTAAACTCTGGCGCCTAAAGCCCTTGCTTTAGGTGCTTTCCCGAGTTTTCAGAACCATGAACCTTCTTTAGTCTCCAAAAGGAATCTCTTCCGCGTCTCCAGCAAGTCATCATCTATGATTCCTCCCCCGTAGGGGCGCCAATCCAGCTGCAACCAATCAGAGAAAATTAAAATATATGAGCAAGACAGTCAATGTATTATGTCCGTAACAGAGGATAATTGCACATTTACCTGTATTAGAGGATAATCACACTGGTGAAAATAAAGAAAATCTCCATTGGAGGACCAGATATGAAACCTCTCAAGAGGGCCACCTTCTTGACAGTCGTAATCTGCATCAAACTTCTCCTGTGGTATTGTAAACGCAGTTGCAACATGTCTTCCACTTGGATCCCAAACAACATGGTTGGCGTTGTGGTGTTGCTGAACTTTGGTAGTTTGCTTACGCTGATCCACGTCGAAAAACTCAAGCCTGCCACCGAAGCAAGCTTTCAATCCAGCGAGAACTATGAGCTTGCCTCTGGGCGACCAAAAGAGGGCACTGGCTTGCTTGTTGCGCAAAGTAAATAGCTGTGACCTTTCCAGGTGGTGTCACCATAGAGTAGAAACTGACGGAAGATAGATTTGGTTCTTCGTCTCCTTTGTGAATCACAGCAAATCTGTGACCGCTAGGCTCCCATGCAAAAGCCACCAGGATCTTCTTCTCCACCTTGAGAAAACCCGTGGGTATGCCTTCCTCTTTGATGCAGAGAAACACAAAGCCTGAGCGCGTATTGACAGCGAGATACTCCCCATTGCTCTGCCAGTGCATCTTGCAGTCGCCAGCGGGAAGACACTTCTCTGCCAGCATCACATTGTCTGGGATTCGCAAGAGAAGAGCCTTGGCAGGCTGCTTGCCACGCCCTTTCAACAGTACTGCAAGTAACGGTTCAGTAGGAGACCAAGAGATATCCACAACATCATCAAGGTCCAGTGGTTTCTCGCCCAACGGGCTGAAAGTTTCGGTCTCGTAGACAGATACAGTGTTGGTTTTGTTAAGCGTGGCAAAGTATTTATCATCTTTACCCCCAGCCCATCTAATGACAGGCCATTGTGGGGAATCAGCAACACCACCATTGACTCCAACGATTCCTTTCCCACTTGTCACATCAAAAATCTTTAGCCAGAGTCCCTTTGGGTCACTTGGCTTTGGTCGGTTGTAGGTTACCAAGTATTTCTCTCCTGGAGATACATCAAACTGTTCTACCTTATGATGATTAAAACACATGAGGTCGCCAAAGCAATTCAGATAATCTTTTGAGCCCCAAATGAAAACGGTGTGGTCGTGAGATGTGACAAAGTATGAACCTAGAGGAGACCACCGCGAATGCCCATACTTATCAACAGGAACATCGAAAAAAGCTTGGGCGAATGCTTCACGAGAATACCAATGATTATTCCACATCAGCATGGTATATGGGCCAACACGGGCAAATAATTGATCCAAGGTTTTTCCATCACAGCACTGCAAAGAAATATATATATATATATATTGGTTAGGATACTACTACAGCCATGATTCAGATGAAAAAGAGAGTGACTTACCTCCTCCATTTTGAAGGGAATGTGAAAATACTGCCTGGTCAATGAAGAAGATTCTGGAGTACTATCGGGAACTCTCTGCACAGAAACAACAAAGATATATGTAAACAAAAGGAAATTTATTTCTTACTTTCACAATTGAACTGAGAAACACACATCTCTCTGCCTACTTACTTTGATAACCAAAGGGATAAAACGCAACTGAGAAAGCTCCTCCTCCTTATGACTGTATGATTCCTCGTCATGGGACCGACCAGATCCAGTTTTGCTAATAAATACAGGAACCATTGTTCAAAACCACAGCACATATACGTTGAAACTGCATCACACGAGAAAAAAAATCAAAAGAGAGCCAATAAAGAAAAACATCACCTCTCAATCCTCCTAGATTTCTGTCGAATACGAAGACCATAGCGACCTGTGCCTAGACTCGCCATTCTTTGGAAACTTGAATCGCTCGGAGAGATACAGGGAATGCTGGGCGCAGCCAAGAACAATCGGAGGAGTGGCTCGGTTTTCTTTTCCCCCAAAGCCGAAAACCTCTTTGTATTATATAAGATTGCTGCGCCTGTGGCTCATACATCTCCATATTTTTGTACGCCCATTATTTCATACAAATTCAAATTGTTTAAGACTTTTTTTTTTCCCTTTCTTAAAGAAATTATGTCTTCTTTTATCTTTTTAGAAGATACAACTGTGTTGACAAAAAAAATACAATTGTAAGCTATATTATAATTGAGTTCTAGCATAAATAAAATAGTACATTCAAAATGTAGTGATGAATTCATAACCAAACTATCAAAGCTAACCAACCATGATCACCCTTCAACACAGAAAGGCAGAAAAAGAAGGATCGTGTTGCCATTGGAAGTGTTGCTATTGATTCTCCAACAAACCTTCTCAAACTAGGAGATAATAAGTTTTGTATTTTCGTATGGCAGTACCGTTTGGTTTGATTTGTCTTTTTGAATTTTACTTTGTTGATTTTGTGTATTATTAAAGAAAGCTAACGACATCTAACAATATATTTAAACATCATAATATTCTGGAAAAGATACTAATTCTAATGGTTAGTTTATGCAATATTTTCCAATAGCATTTGTAAAATTCTTGATGTTATTAAACATGTTCAAATATTTAGAATATAATATGGTGATTCATCTTAGTAATGGTTTGAGTTGTAATTCTAAAAATTGGACTATGGTTATTATTTTATGTGTTACTTTTTAGTTTCGTTTGTGATATATATGAAAAGAGTATCATAATAAATTCATAATTCTCAAATATTATTATATTTAGAAAGAAAATCAGTCACATAACTTAAAGTATAGGTTTAGTAAGCATAAAATAGAAATAAATGCGCAAAACATATAATAAAATTTAAAACTATCAATCTTCATTATATAAATGATCGTTTAAAAAATATGTTAAACTATAAAGTTTGTTTTGGAATATACACAAAATATTTTTTTATAGATTTTTAAATAGTTAAGCTTTTAACTAAAAGCGTTATAAATACTATCATGACATCATATGATCATAGAAATAACTAAATTTATGAAGATTATAAGAAAATAAAAAATAAAATAAAATAAATGATTAGAATATATATCCATTATCCTAAATTAGAAATAAATAAAGTTTTGCGACATAGAAAAAAATTAATTTATATATATCTTCATCATTTTATTATTAGTTGAGTATTTTTTTGGTTCTATAAAATATAACCTTATTTTAAATATTAAATTTATATACTTTTAACAAAAATATATATATTATTTATTTACAAAAAGCTACAAAATATTTAATTAAAACTGTAGAAATTAAGAAATTAATAGAAAGTAAAAAAATAAAACTAAATTATTTACATAATAGTAAACAAATATAATAGAGCTTGGAAAAGACGTAAATTATTTATGCAATAAATGTATCTTCTTTTCAGTTATACAACGATCTTAAATGAATGGAAATATGTGATACTGAATTCTATAACTATACATTTAAGTGTTAATTTATAATTTAAAAAATTAGATTTATATTTTCACTATTTTACTCAGTTCTTAAATATTATATTTAGCCTGACATAAATCGTAATAAAATGCAATCACTACCCCCAATCCATCCATATAAATGATAATCTTGAGGACCATAAGCTTATTTTTAATAACTCAATATAGCAAACCACAATTAATCAATCAATTTTGGATTTAAGATTATCAAAAACCTTACAACAATAGTACTACCTACGCCTCATCCACCCATCATAATATGTTATATGCCGCAATCTATTAATGTAGACACAAACATCGAAATCAAACATAATAATCTTAATATACATAATCCTTCCATACAATAACATTGTCAAAAACCATAAACATTATTATACACTTTTCTTCCAAAAGTTTATATAACACACAAAAATATATAATTACGTAATTATATTCATTACACGTAAAGTACATCCCGCGCGTAGCGCGAACCTATCATAGTCTATCTATCTATATAAGAGAACAACTTCTCTTCTCACAAGCAGCCACGTCAGTGTTTTCTGAGCCCTGAAAAATAACCACGTCAGCACCTTCATACCTGCGTTTTAAACCTACGGTTTTTGTCATGAAAGGAAAAAGAATTAGAAACAAATCCCATGGAAGTCACAAAGACGAAATCATGACAGCAAGAGAGAAACAGAAACAAATCGTATGGAAGCAGAGCTTACCATAACACTTTTCCCTCCTCCATGGTTATTTTATATTTAACTTCACTTCCAATATTTTCATCTCTCTTTTTTAGTATAATTTATATATAATTTCTTTTCAAGAGGGACGTCGGAAAGGTACATCGCCGGCGATAAGAACAACAACTCAATCTATCGAGACATATCAGAGCAGAGAGAGAGAAAGGGTGATGGGAAAGAAGACTCGGAAGCATAGCTTCCTCCTCCGGTTGAACCCCATTGACTTACAAATCCGATGACCGGAGCATCTCGAGGTTGGGGAGTCCATGACCAGCACCGGAGTCAACGCCTATATTATTATAAAGAAGTGTTTTCTTCATTCCTAGTCCATCCTCATCAGCGCCATGTTACTAAGTCAGATCATGTGGTGTCAACACGTGTCCCGGGTATCTGATTAAACTTTTAAAAGAATAAATTTGCACTTCTTGAGCCTTGAATCCGGATTGGAAGAGTAATGGTACAATTAATTTTGGCATGAAGGATGTGCTCAGCCGCATAGCCAAAGACGTTGTAGGTCAAGGATTAGATCATGGCATTTTCGTGCTAACATTAAGGTCATGTTAGTTTATGAATGTCCTTAAAGGGAATGCTGAATTCTGGTTCGGACTTTACAGAAGGCGTAGTTGGCCGAGGGTCAAAGGGCGTTTGTCGAGATTGATAGGCCAAGTATGTCGGAGTTTTCCGTGTCAAGATGGCCGATGGTGGTAGAAAACGATTTTCCACTTTAGGTTTCAGTTATACGATGAATGTTTCATATAATGTTTTTTTTAGTCGTATAAAAATTGTTTTGTTTTTGTCTGAGGAAGATGAAGGCTAAGAGGCATGATACAGAACCCGTGCGGAGTCAGTTGCGGGATGATTGTCTGCTCGGATGTAACTGAGGGAAGTGAAAGGCAGAAACCGGCTAACCGCAAGACTAAAGAATGAAATATGTTAGATCGTAGTATGAATAGATAAAGTTTAGATTGGTTTCCAAAGTCAGTTCATACGACTTCATTTTTTGTTATACGAAAAATACTTCTTCGTAAAACATGTTATATTTGTTTTCGAAATTTTTTTTGTATGCCTGATCTGATTGTACGAATAATTTTTCGTTGAAGTTTTACGAGAAAGGCTTTTCATATAAATAAATGAAAAGTGTTTCTTGTAGATTATTCGTGATGTTTGAGAGGGAGGATTAAATTTTTCTCATTTGCCATTTATATTGCGAAACTATTTTGTAACGATACCAATCTTGTTTTTTCGATATTTAGGTGGTGGCTTGTTCTGAACAAGAAGTAGGACGAGGACACATAGAAACGATTCCATCAGTCAAGCTGCGAGATGTGAACTACAATACAAGCTGTTTTAAGGAATCCAATCACACTATTACTCTCACCGCTCCAACAAATGAGTTTTCGTCGACCACAGTAGGTAATACACCATATCCTCTTGTGAATTTTGTTACTGATGCATGTTTTTCACCAGCCCACAAAATAACATGTTTTAACCTGTTTAATTTTTTTAAAAAAAATATTTTTGTTTAAATAAATAAAAATACCTTTCACGATAAAATGGATTAAAATTCTTAAAATATATAATATTTTTATATAAAAATAAAATTATTAACATATGTTACACTTTTATTTACTAGTATATGTTATCTTTTTATTTATTTATTTCGAAATTCACAACAATATATTATCTAAAAATTATAATATACAAAAATATAGCTGTATAAAACTAAATTTTAATTTATGTGTTATTTACAAAATATGATATTAGGAAACTTTTAAATTTTAATAATTTATTAAATATATTAATGACAAATCAATTTTTAACAACAAATTTTAAGTTTATATTTAGTTTTAATAAAATATGTTGAAAAATATATAAAAAATACTAATATTTCAAATATTTTTATAAAATAATTCATTAATTTGGTAACAAAAAAATCAAAAATTTATAATCCTCCAAACAAAAAATATTTATGTAATTTAAAAAAAAAATGTTGACCAAATATACAATTTTAAAATAAATATTATAAATTCATAACTATAATGATAGAAATGTAACACGAAAAAATTATGTTGTAAAATCAAAATCAGTGTAATATTTCAAAATATTAACCTAATAAAAATACTCATAAAATTAATACAATAGCATCCAAAAAATTCTATAATAATAAAAATTTATTAAAATAAATATACAAACTGTAGAAAATAAAAGAAAAACATATTTTAAAAGAGATGCTTAATTATTTTAGATTTTAAAATTATTGTATTAAACTCAAAAACAATAATAATATGTAATAGTAATTATTAATAAAATAAATTATGTATAAAATAAATTATTATATATTAATTATGTCAAATAAAAAGTCTTAACAATAAAATTAGAATTATATAATATATGACACTAAAATATAAATTAAAATGTTTACTATAATATTCAAAGTTATCTATTTACAAAATGAAAAAATAGTTGTAAGGACGTTCGGATCAAACAAACTCTAGTATTTTTTTGTTATAATTGGGTAGACGCAAGATTAACACATCACCATGTGAGGGCAGGCGGCGTTGACAAATGTACATAATCTTGCTTCCTTTATAAAATATTAGATTAATATTGTTTAATAATCGAATTAGTTTTGAACAAACAAAATAATAATAATAAAATATTGAACGAACCATCTGGACATTACACGATACTGACTTGTCATATATCCATGCAAGATTTTAAAATACTTAAAAACCATTAGGTTTGTGGCGAAGATCAAGCATAACTATCCCGGATTATGTGGCCCTGCTTCTTGACATTAAAGCTAAGAATGAGAATCACGTTATCAGTTGTCTCACTGGATACGCCTTTAAGCAGGGCCGGCCTTGAGATTTAAGAGTCTATGGTTATATTTTGAAAATTTCAGTTAAATTTTTTTGTTAATAAATTTAGGAATCTAAAAAAAAAATTTAGAAATTTTTTCTATATAATTTTGTTCAAAATTTTTAGAGGCCTAAAATCAATGTTTCATTAGGTTTAGCTCAGGACCGGCTCTGACTTTAGCTTCTGCCTAACCAGGTTATCTACCACCTTATAATTATAAGAAAGGTATGAGTGATTGTAACGTTGCTTCAACAACTCCCATCTTGAGATCAAATCCTTTTGTGCCAAAAAGAAGGTATTTTCTCGTCTACATGATTTCATAGATTCATTTTATAGTCGGGTTTGTCCAAAATTTTCAGGAAAAATAAACTTTGAATAGGAAACAAAAGGAATAAAAACCGATACATGATTTTCATAGATTCACAAAAAAAGGAATAAAAATGAAAGTGGCCGTGATCGGAGGTGGAGTATGTGGTGTAGGAAGTGCTTACGTTCTTGCAAGAGAAGATGGAGTCGAGGAGGTGGTGTTGTTCGAAAAGGAGGAGTCTCTTTTAGGAGGCCATGCTAAAACGGTGCGTCTCGACGGCGTTGATTTAGACGTTAGATTATTCAACCCTGTACGTACGCTTGCACTTTCTCTCTCTCTTTTAATCATCTTCTTCCTTTTCATAATTAGCTGTGAGTTTTTTTTTTTTTTTTGCTAAATTAATTAGCTGTGAGTTTCAGCTATTTATAAATGAAAAACGATTTTAAGCAATACTACATACAGTATTTGCTGTAAAACTTCTCCTTTTGAATATATATATATATATATATAGATTATAGCTGACATATATAGGTTAGTATATGTAATAAAGACTTATTCCTCTCATTTTTACTGATATGTTTACGAATCAGGTGAAACAATAATTAATTTTATTTTATTTTATTACTCTGGTTATTGTTTAAATAAAGGTAAGATAGTTTCTTTTCATTACCGATCTTAGAGCAACAACCAATAGAAACTTATGAAAGTTTCTAAATTTTTTTTTAATATTATAATTATTTAATTTGTTTTATTATTTTAGACAAGTAAAATTTAATATTATAATTAATCTATTATGTTGGTATTTGGTATGTTCTAACTATCTCTGATATTAGAAATTTTGACAATTCTCTTTCCTGATTTTATTATTTTTCATTTTTCTTAAATGTGTAGAACCTCTATTAGAACTTGTTGTTGGAGCTGCTTTTAGTTTAGATGGTAGAGTGGAAACCCCGAGTATATACAGCTCTATAGTCGCTAAAGGGAAAGAGCTGTATACGTTCCCTAAGGAAACCCCGAAAGGGCTGCCAGAGTATATAGTCGCTAAAAAAAGACTTATTCTTTTTCTTTTCGACGATTCTCCACTGGTATGCTTGCTTCTAAGCCCTCCAGTAACTAAGACTCAAGTGGAGACAAAAAGAATGGAAAGAGCGAGATGGTGGTTTTAGTTGTTCCCGCGAAAACATAGTAGGTATTCAAGAATACCGGTCAAAGGAATTGATCCGTTTAGTTCTGTTCCCCTTTACCTAACCAACAACTTCATCTTCCTCCAATGAAGAATAAGAGGAGAGCAAAGCGCCAATGGCGCCTGCCTGGTGGGGGGCGGCTCCTCCGTTGTCCGTGCTTGCTGTCATGCTGGAAAAAGCAGGGGTTTCCCCTCTTTTGCAATCAGTTTCGCTACATACGTTCCCTTGTGTTAAAGAGCTGTATAATAAGAGAACAGAGCGAGCCTTACACTCGACCAGCGAGAGATTCCCCACTCTTCTTTGATCAACCGTGCAATAAGGTCACCCATAACACGGCTCTCCCGTCTTTTTGATTGGCACCGTGGTGGCCCTGTGGTTGACTTTAGTAGATGCAGATGATTTTTAGACCGTCAAAAAAAAGCAGATATTTTTTTCCATCATAGTTCTTGAGGAGGGAGATATTTACTCTGACACTAATTTTTACTTTTGTTTTATTATTTTGTTTCTTCACCACTTTTTCTCTTATTTACTCTCCATTCTAATTTATTCCAATTTACTCCATTCTAATTTACGACCACTCCCTAAATTAAGCATAGGAACAAAATTACTGCCAGTTTTTTTTTACAAAAGTTACTGCCACAGATAAAAACGTATAAAAAATTATTGCCAAGTCAAAACCCAGCAAAGTATGGGAAGCGAAGTTTACCAAATTCATGCAGCGTAACGAGCCTCGTTATACAAATTAAGTGGTCAAGAGCCAAAGTTTGATAAGCAACTTTTTGGCTCATAACTGAATACCTTTTAATGGTGACTAACGTAATGAGCACGCTTTGGTGTTCTTATTGAAACCTAACTTTCAAATTCACTTAGTTAGTTAAGATTTTTTTATTGACCGGCAATGTCTGGACCGAATCTCAAAAAGAAAAAAGCCTTGTTGTCTGGTTCCAAGTTTCTTAATTGAATTAAAACATAATGTCATCTTCGTCTCACCAAACATCAGTACTAGTTCCTGACATAACTCGAATAGTAGAAACTTCATAAATAAATATTTTTGATAAATTAATAAATACAATAAATTTTACTAGTTTTAAATTAGCCTAGTGTAAAATATCACAATTGATAAGATAATAAAATATATTTTTTTTGAAAATATTATGTAAATATATGATATTTAGTATAAATATAAATTAATAATTAATATCTAAAAAATTTATATAAAATATAGAGCAATTCTCTCAAATAGTCATTTTCAAGTTTTTATCACAAAATAGCTCTAAAAAAATGACCAAATAATCTTTTTTTTTTTGTTTTGAAAATTTCTAGATTAGTTAACCATGTGGTTATACGTATATATTTACCTCTTTAATAAAATATTTTAGTCATTTTCTTCTTTAAAATCTTGTTTTTTGTGAAAATAAACTAAATAGGCTATCTTAGAGATTTTTTTCTAAAATATATTGTATGGTTTGTTATTATTCACATTGAAGTTTATCTTCAACTTTTAAAATTTTCTACATATATTAATGATTTTGTCATTTTACACCTAAAGTTAACTTACATTTATTGGTACATATCTTTCCATACAGCATATAATCGAACAAGAATAAGATAAACTTTATACTGTAAAATTCAATCAATACATACACGGTAAAATCAAGTATTTTTCTTATTTTTGCATATAAATATACTTCAAATATATATATATATATATATATATATATATATATCTGAAAAGGGAAATTTTATATAAATTAATAACTATATAAATTAATAAATTATCAAAGTTCTCAAATAATATTAATTTATAGAAATTTTTACCCTATATTAAAAATAGGTTTACACCTTACCTTAAGTTTTCTTCTTACTACCAAACTACACTGATTGATTTAATAAAATATTTTGAAGGAAGGTTGAGTCTATGGTTTTTTATGTAACAAGTATTACTGGAGGTTTTAAAAATTGAACAAGAAATAACTAAGTGCATACTAATTTATTAGAAAACCATAAAACCATGGAAAAATTAGTCGATTAGTTAAGCTCCTGGTAGTAGTAGCTCCTAGGCCTGGGCATTTTTATCCCAAGCCGAGATTATGACCTTAACCTGAACCAAAGTAATCAATATTCCATTCAATTCATTATATAAAATATTCGAATTGGGACTTGAAAACTTGATACTTTTGAGTTTAGGTATAACCTAAACCGAAATCAAAATTATATCCGAAAATATCTAAAATTAGTTGAATAGTTAATGTATAAATTTTTGTAATGTATGTTATTTGTTATTTTGAATATTTTTTTTTTGTTAATTTTAATAGTTTTAAAAAAATAAATTTGGGCGATTTCAGACAATGGTTATAATCCGATCTGAATCGAATCCGGAAAGAACCAAACTGAGTCCAGCCTAAAAACTAATAAAATCCAAATAAGACTTATGCGCATAACATCGAAAATTCGAATCAATCGAACCGAATCCGTATGGTTCCTCCAAACGCTCAGACGTAATAGGTCACCCAAAATAAAAATATATTTATCTGAAAAGGGAAATTTTATATAAACTAATAAATTATCAAAATTCTTGAATAATATTATTTTATAGAAATTTTTACCCTATATTAATAATAGGTTTGCGCCTTACCTTAAGTTTTGTTCTTCCTACCAAACTACACTCATTGATTTAATAAAATATTTTGAAGGAAGGTTGAGTCTATGTTTTTTTATGTAACAAGTATTACTGGAGGTCGTTCTCACGACAAATGAAATTATAGGTTTAAAACTTGAACAAGAAATAACTAAGTGCATACTAATTTATTAAAAACCAATAAAACCATGGAAAGATTAGTCGATTAGTTAAGCTCTGGTACTAGTAGCTTCTAGGCTTGGGCGTTTTTATCCCAAACCAAAATTCTGACTTTAATCTGAATCGAAGTAACCGATATTCCATCCAATTCATTATACAAAAATATTCGAATGGGACTTAAAAACTTGATACTTTTAGGTTTGGGTACAATCTAAACCGAAATCCAAATTATATCCGAAAATATCCAAAATTAGTTGAATATGTTAATGTTTATATATATATATAATATATATAATATATATATATATATATATATTAAGGTTCTTTTGATATTTTAGAGTATTTTAAAGATTTTGTAATTTATGTTATTTGTTATTTTGAATACTTTTTATTAGATTTCTCAATCATTTATATATTTTGAATATTTTTTTGTTAATTTTGTAAGTTTTTAAAAAATAGTTTTGGACGATTTTAGACGTTGGTTATAATCCGATCTGAATTGAATCCGAAAGAACCAAATTGAGCCCGAAAAAAACTAGTAAAATCCAAATAAGATTTATGTGCATAACACCGAAAATTCGAATCAACCAAACCGAATTTGTATGGTTCCTCCAAACGTCCAAGCGTAGTAGGTCACCCCCCTGGTTATCACATATAAACAAAACATGTCTGTTGAAACTAGTTGGTTTTGGGTGAGGGTGATTTGTCATGATGTGTGTTTGTGTGACCTTGCACATTCTGATAAGTCGGGATCGGGTCAAGATCATCTCAGATATCAGAAAGAAAAAAAAGAACATGAACAAAGTGTTGGATTTTTTAACGATAGGAGACGTAAATGTTTCTCATAATGGTGATTATTTTATAGGGCAATTCTCTTAAATAGTTTTTTTTAAGTTTCTGTCACAAAAATAACTTTGAAAAAATAAAATGACCAAAATAGTTTTTTTTTTTTTTTTTTTTTTAAATTTGAAACTCTATCCCCAAACCCACCCCTTAACTCTAAATTCTAAAGTTTAAGTTAGTTAACCCTAGGGATACAAATGCATATAAATAAAAAATTTAGTTTTAAAAAAAAAACTATTTTGGTCATTTTCTTCCTTAAAAACTATTTTGGTCATTTTCTTCTTTAAAAACTAAAATGGGCTATTTAAGGAATTTCTCTATTTTATAAGTATTATGGTTTTTCAAACATGAAATTATATTATTTTTTTTGCAAACACATGAAATTATATAAATACAAATAACACGACATTATATTAATGTTTTGATGTTTACGAATTGTTGTTTCAGCGTTTACTATTGCATTTATATTAGTCTTGAGTTACTAATTTTTTTGACCAAAAAGAAAAGAGTTTCTAGGTTTCTTTCAATCGAAGTAATATTGTAACGGCAAATTAAACAACATTTTTCAGTATATATTATGAAAGCGGAACAAATGCTACAATATATTTAAAATTTACGACCTTTTTACTCTTTTTCTTCTCATCACATCCATGTAAACGCAGACATATAAACTGCATTTGGAAAAAATTGAAACATAAGTGGATAACAATCATGAATATGCATGTGATTAGGTTATGTATCCGAACATGATGGAGAACTTCTTCAAGAAATTAGGAGTAGATATGGAGGTTTCAGACATGTCTTTCTCAGTTAGCCTCGACAATGGCAGAGGCTGCGAATGGGGAACCCGCAATGGACTCTCGAGCTTGTTTGCTCAGAAGAAAAACATTCTCAACCCATATTTCTGGCAAATGATTAAAGAATTTATGAAATTTAAAGAAGACGCACTAAAATATATAGAAGAGATTGAGTGTAACCCTGATCATACTGATCGAAATGAAACCTTAGGAGAGTTTCTCAAGTCTCACGGATACTCTGCCTTGTTTCAAAAGGCTTACCTGGTGAGTTGTGGCATTTTTGAAAATTTCTTGAAACGCAAGAGATCTTAAGTTATGTTGTTGAAACAGGTACCGACATGTGGTTCCATATGGCCATACCCACCAGACAGTGTCCTTAACTTTTCGGCTTTCTCTGTTCTTTCCTTTTGCCGAAACCACCATTTACTGCAGGTTGCATATATAAATTATCAGTCAAAGATTTTCCAACTCTTTAACCAAAGTTTTCTTACATCGTTTTTCAATTCGTTCTCAGGTCTTTGAGAGGCCACAATGGCTAACTATTGCAGGACGTTCGGAGACTTATGTCGCAAAGGTTCTTAATTATTACAATTTTAGTTAAACACTCATATCACTCATGTTACTTAGAGCACCCGCAATGGTGTTACCCATTGAAATCTTTAGATTTTTTTTTTTTGATTTTTTAATTATTATTTTCATTTTTTATAAAAAAAATATCAACCAATCGCGAGTCGCCACGTGTCGTGGGGCCTCAAATAGTGATCCTTATTTAGGGATTTTAAGGATCGAATTTTTAAGTTTTGGTGAAACCCACTGATTATTTAATTATTTTTTCTGACTCTCCACTCCCATTGCGGGTGCTCTTATATTACTTGTGGAACAGATTAGGGCAGAACTGGAGCAACGAGGATGCAAGATCAGAACAAGTTGCAATGTACAATCTGTTTCAACATCTGAGGATGGCTGCATCGTAGTAACAACTGGAGACGGATCTCAGGAAGTATTCGATAGGTGTATATTAGCTGTGAACGCACCAGATGCTCTGAGATTGCTCGGAGAAGACGCCACCTTTGATGAAACCAGGCTTCTTGGTGCGTTCCAATACGCTTACAGGTAAACTCATACATGTACTAGTCTGTTTAAGTTGCATTATGAAATTTACTAACATGTCAATGTGTAGTGATATTTATCTCCACCGTGACACTGATCTGATGCCGCGGAATCGTGTTGCATGGAGCGCTTGTAATTACCTAACGAGATCTGAAAATAAAGCTAGCCTCACATATTGGCTCAATATAATTCAGGTGTGTTGATGAGACATTTGGATATAAATTTAACTATTATATAACGAGATTGGAACCGTGTTTTCTTTGCAGAATCTTGGAGAGGAATATGATCCATTCTTTCTTACCTTCAATCCTGAGGTTACCCCAAAGAAGATATTGTTTAAGTGGACCACTGGTCATCCTCTGCCATCTGTTTCTGCTTGGAAAGCTTCACAAGAGCTAAACAACATTCAAGGGAAGCGCGGTCTATGGTTCTGTGGTGCATATCAAGGTAGCGCCAACATTTTCTATTGTTACTCAAATTCGTTTTAAGATAAGTTTATATTCATTCTACCTTCTTTTTAGAAAATATTATGGATCTACACGTATATAAAATATAGTACTAGAAAATTGTCAACTTTTGGTACTTGTTCATATTGTGTTTTATCAAAACTTGTCCCTAGATAAATTTGGTAAGTACATTTTAACTGAATACCATAGTAGTACATTTCCAACGTGTGATTTATAAACAAATCATTTATGGACAAGGTTTGGTGGACAAATGTGAAAACACTGGCAGTCTCTAGTTAGACCCATCAGATTTAAAATAAAAATAATAGAATGAGTAACCCTAATCCATGTGAATATTCATTTGGTTCATTTATCTTTTTGCAGGCTATGGTTTTCATGAAGATGGGCTAAAGGCATTTATCATTTCTATAAATAATCCAATTCATTGTTCCTCTTGATAGTTTTTTTCTTCTTGTTGTGTAAATTGAAAGTTTGTTAATATATAGGCTGGTATGGCCGCTGCAGAAAGTCTGCTAGGGAAAGATATGGTTCCTACTCTAAGCAAGCCAAAACATATGGTCCCGTCTCTAACCGAAAAAGGGGCTCGGTTTTTATTTACTAGATTCTTGAGACATTTCATATCAACCGGTTGTGTAACGTGAGCACTCTCCTCTCTCTATAATGCATAGCTTCAATTATTTAATGTTACATATACTTATTAGTAGTATATCCTAACAGATTATATGAAGAAGGAGGAACAATGTTCACTTTCAAAGGAAAGGATTTGAGATGTAACTTAGAATCTGTCATAAAGATTCACAGTCCTCATTTTTACTGGAAGGTTGGCAGGATCACACCACAAACAGCTCTTTAACTCAATGTATAATGTTTCTTCCAAAAGCTTAAGTATTATTTTTCCCTACAGGTTATGACACAAGCAGATTTAGGACTTGCGGATGCTTATATTAATGGTGATTTTTCGTTTGCCGATAAAGATTCAGGACTTCTCAATTTGATCATGGTATGATAGGGTACATGCACTTAATGAACAACTGAGATTGAGTTGACGTTTTATCTATCTACTTGATTAAAAACTTGCAGATTCTCATTGCTAACAAAGAATTGAACTCAAAGAACTTAAATCTTGCTAAGAAAAGGTAAGGTTTCAAGCTTTCAGCTAAGTTATTAGGGCATTTGCATTGGTATGTTTTTATGAGTGTTCTAATAAGTGTTTTCATTATTAAACAAAGTAAAAAAAATAAAAAGTGAGAAAAGAGAATATAATTGTGTTTTTAAAGAAGAGCTTTTAGAAAATTTTCCAGAGCAGTACCATATAACATTTGTCACCTTTTAATTGATTCAGTTTTTATTTCAAACTTAAAACTAAAACTTTCTACTATGTTAAATAATAATACTATTATTTTCTTTGTTTGAGAACACATTTAGTGCTCTCATGGATAATGATGCTCTTATGATGTAAGCTTCACTTGTCATATTTCATTTTATTTGATTATGTAGAGGTTGGTGGACACCGATGTTTATGACTGCTGTTTTAACATCTGCAACACATTTCCTAAAGAATTTCTATAGGCAGAAGAACACTTTAACTAAAGCTCGAAGGAACATTTCACGTCACTATGACCTTGTAAGGTGTCTTATGCTCACAGTCGCGTTCTTTCTGTCTCTAAGAGAAAAAAAAATTTGGTTTGGGTTTTTGATTTGCTTTATCATTGGTTACTTTTTGCAGAGCAATGAACTATTTGCTCTATTCTTGGATGATACCATGAGTTATTCCACTGCGGTATTCAAGGTGACGATCTATGAGATTTCCTCGCTCTTTTTTATTTTTACTCTTCTGTTAATTTGCTATGAATATAACTTTAATCTTTCTCCATTTTACATTTTTATAGTCAGAAAACGAGAATCTGAAAACTGCACAGATGAGGAAAATATTTCTTTTAATTGATAAGGTAGGATAACATAATGTTCTTGATTCAGAACATGATTTTCTATCATGCATATTTAATTAATACAGTGCACATTATAGGCGAGAATAGAGAAGAACCATGAGGTTCTAGAGATTGGATGTGGATGGGGAACTTTGGCCATAGAAGTTGTGAGAAAAACTGGATGCAAATACACTGGTATTACACTATCTATTGAACAGCTTAAATATGCACAAGAAAAGGTGAAAGAAGCTGGACTTCAGGTTTGTGTTGAATAATCCATTGATTGATTTTTTATTTTTTTTATGATCCCACCAAGGCTATAACATATGAATCACCAGGATCGGATTACATTTGAACTTTGCGATTATCGCCAACTGTCTAATGCTAAAAAATATGACAGAATCATATCTTGGTAATACATTTCTTTCTTCTCTATTGTATATAATTGGCTAATCTGTTTTATGAGTCTATGAAAAACAGTTTTGGAATGTTGTTTCAGTGAGATGATAGAACATGTTGGCCACGAGTTTATGGATACATTCTTCAGTCACTGTGAAGCTGCGCTTTCAGAAGACGGCATCTTTGTCTTGCAGGTAACACTTGTTTCTTCCCCTCACAGTTCCCTTGGAGCATATATCATGGTTGCATAACCTTTGATTGTTTTTAATGTTAATCTATAATAACAGTTCATATCGATTCCCGAAGAGCGTTACAATGAGTATAGACTAAACTCAGATTTCATAAAAGAATACATATTCCCCGGTGGATGCCTTCCTTGTTTAGCCAGAGTTATTTCTGCCATGGCCTCTTCTTCTAGGTTGAGGTAAAGTCTTTATCAGAGTTTAGCTTGAAGTGAATTTTCTGTAGCCACTTCCTCGTTTACCTATCTAACACCTAGGAAAATACAGCATTGAAAATGTTGAGAACATTGGGATTCATTACTACCAAACACTGAGATGCTGGAGGAAGAACTTCTTGGAGAACCAAAAGTAAGATCAAAATTTAAAACCTTTCATTTCTGTTTGGAATTTTTATATTTGCACTCATAGGCCAAAAATAATTGTTATTTGTACAGACAAATCATGGATCTTGGATTCGATGATAAGTTCATAAGGACGTGGGAATATTATTTCGATTATTGTGCAGCTGGTTTTAAGACTCTTACCCTTGAAGACTACCAGGTGAAACCTTAAACATAGACGTAACCATGCTTTTTTTTTTCCTCAGTGTCACTAAACTAAAACTTCATACGTTTCAACAACATGGCAGGTAGTGTTCTCACGTCCGGGGAATGTAACTGCATTTGGAGACCCATTCCGTAGCTTCCCTTCTGCTCATGGATAAGAATAAGTGTATAATAATCTTTTCAACACTTTTTAAGTACCACTTTCATTTCTTGTGTTGTTTCCTATACATACTTTGCGTGTGAAAGCATCTGTAAACTTAAAAACAGAAAACTGCGTTCATGATTGATCTGCATTCTGTACCAATAATCTCGTATGTCTAGACCATATATCAACTTAGTCTACATAAAAAAAAAAATCAAAACCGCCTTAAATAATGTGTTTTGGTTCTTTACTAAAGCTGTTATGGAGTGGTTCACTTCACTAAGACCGTGAAAACCCCTATTATACAAGTGATCAGGCTGCTAATACATGGATGAATGATATCACCTTGCTAATATATATACATAATAGGAAGTAAATCCTTTTCGGCAATTTGAAAATTCAAATCACCCATGACTAAATAAAAATGTTAAATTACAAAGAAAAATAGGGAAAATATTTTGAAAATTTGAGAATAAACTTTGGAAATAATAAACATGATATTCACTGGTTTTAGAAAAGGACTAAATCATAGGATTTGATATTGAGACCATGTATGAGGAGTGGTGGACCTAAAGTACAACCAAGCAGTAATTTTTGGTCTTGTCCACAATAGCTATTGGTAGCAGTACTGGTCTTGGAAAATAAGTAGACTTAAAAAAGAGGTTTTGGTGAGATCTATCAAACACATTTGCTTCCATGTCATGTTGCCGTCGAGTGACCATATCACTTGTGTATGGGTGAGATATATTTTCAGGGATACGCACAATTGGTTATCGAGGATGCACAAGATGACAATGCGAGGGTCAGGTACATGGGCAAACAAGCGAGTTACAAATGACATCAAAAGATAACAACTTGGTTTCTTCACACTTGGTAAACCAATAAAGTGACCCATCAAAATACACAAGCTTCTGGCCATCAAGAATCCGATAAGGAGAACGTCCCTCCAAGCATTAATGCAACAGTCAAAAACTTTACAAGTGATATGGATTTGATTATCTCGCCGGAAGATCGCATCAAATCTTTCTTCAAGTCCTAACAAATCAATGATCTTCTTTAGTTTTATTAAGAACAGTCTTGGCCTCTTGGTGGGTAGTTCGCATTTTTTAGGTTTCTTCCTTTTTATTATGGCCACTTTTCCGAATCCGTATTGTAAGTGATATCTTGAGAAGTTACAAAATAAAACATTGAATTCTAGTCAAATCATAGGTGCATGTTATTTTCATCAAAAGACATTTCCTAAAATCCAGAATTTCAGAGAACCCAACCAAGATTTGGAGACAAATTACACAATAACGGGGTTCATTCAACCACGAGAGCAGATCCATACGAGCTTTAGATAAAGTATACATTTAAGCTAGATGGACCATCTGACAGTGACACAAAATCCTTCCTGAAGCATGAAGAAAATTCTCACAATGTTGCTATGGTGTTGATGCAATCCTGGTCGAACCAACAGAGGAAACAACCCTCGACGAGTCAACCTTAGAAGAAACTATATGGTTGAACCTGAGAGGATGCAATCCCGTGGATGCAATTTTTTGGATGCAATTTTTTGGATGGACCTAAGTGGATGAACCTAAGTGGATGAACCTAAGTGGATGCAATCCAGTGGATGACTTATTCCAATGATCAGAAAGAAGACTCATTTACAATCTCTGATGGACCTATTACGAAATCTATGTCCAATAAGCTAATTGAGAAGATTGCTGGCCTTATTCCGAATTTGGAAAGTGAATAAAAGGACATGTCAAATCTAGAACGTGAGAGAGTTTAATCTGAGGCCATTCCACAACCTCTATGTATCCAATCAACCCTTCAACCCATCCACCTATAAATCCTAATTTGTCTATGAAACCATCAATCAACCTGTCTCAGTTTAGATCCAACAAAAGCCAGAGTGGAAAAGTCTTGGGAAGAAGTCATCAAGTGGTATCAGAGCTATTGTGAAAGGACATGATAAGCAGGTTCAGACTCATTTGAAAGGACATGATAAGCAGGTTCAGACTCAGTGTAAAGTAAACAAAGGATGGTCGCATATCAGTCTGAAGTATGGAATTGGAAATACTTGTGGAAATCGACTTCAATAGTCCAAGCACGTTCCATTCCAATTCCTTACTTAGATGTTGCTTATAAGTTTCTTTACATGATCATTTCTCTTGTGTTTTAACCTATTTCCTTTTGATGTAGGAGACTTGGATTTGTGGACAAATTCATTCAAAGGAGGAGAGGATGATGCAATCCTAGTCGAACCAACAGAGGAAATAACCCTGAACGAGTCATCCTTAGAAGAAACTTTGGTTGAAAACCCAAGTGGATGCACTCCCGTGGATGAAACTATGTGGATGGACCTAAGTGAATGCAATCCCGTGGATAGACCTTAGTGGATGCCTTATTCCAATGATCAGAAAGAAGAACCATATGCAATCTCTGATGGGCCTATTACGAAATTTATGTCCAATAAGCTAATTGAGAATATTGTTGGCCTTATTCAAAATTTGGAAAGTGAAGAAAAGCTACTTGGTCTAACAACTACCATCCCAACCATTTTCATTTTATCAATTTCCTCAACCACCACTAAAATATTTACTCATTTGTATTTTCTTATGTTTTCTATGCTGAACATGCACAACACTTGTTGTCTTTTCTATTTAAACTATATTTCAGTTTTATCTGTATTTCCAATCATCATTTTTAATCAAAACTCTTTTCTATCTTGGTGATTCATTTTTTCTATGAACAACTTGATTGTGAGGTATGTGAATCCAAAACAATTAACGAACTCTCTAGTTGACTGGTGTGTCAAATCCAGAACGTGAGAGAGGTTAATATGAGTATCCAATCAACCCTTTAACCCATCCATCTATCAACCCTAATTCGTCCATCAAACCATCAATCAGCCAGTCTCAGTTTAGATCCAACAAAAATCAGAGTGGAAAAGTCTTGGAAAGAAATCATCAGGTGTGCACTATATGTACATCCTAAAAACAAGCCATATGAAAAAAAAAACAATATCCATCTTTCTAAATGCACACATAGTTAAAACATTGGATTGATGTTCTCAAGTGGAAACCACATAAAACTGTGATTCAAACAAATATTTATGAGCACCTGGATAGATTGGGAGGAAATAGGGAAGAAGCCATGTCTCAGGTGGTAGTGGGTTATTTCCAGACAATTCAAAAGCTCCAAGCACCTTTATTCAAAAGAAATATAAGATAAAGAAACATTCATATATCGGATAACTTAAATGAAGAGATAGAGGGTCCTACTGATAGCCAGGATTTCCCCCAGGAAGTGATATGCATAGCTCCACCATGATTGAGTATTCAGTCTCGGCCTTTCTCCATAGATCCATCTCCAGCGTCAGGTCATTGTCCAAGCAACCTCAAATTAACATAGTTCAAGACAGATATGAACATGGCGTTGTTGTGTCCCTCAATATGTAGACCCCAACCTTCGTCGTCATTCTGAAACATAAATATGTGGATGGGCATATTATGTGTCTAAGAAGATAGAAAAGAAAAGGAATCCAATAAAAGTAGCTAGGATAGATGTCTTGCCTGGTGATTATAAAGATAAAAACACATTTCATGTTTATGTTGTTCGGACAAGACTGTATTCAGTGCTCCAGTAATGGATAATATAATAATCTGGAAGCATATACGGAAATTAAAGCTTTTTCTCACCAAAATCTTTGAAATGAAATATATCAGAAAGGTTACCAGTCCAGGAAGAAGGAACATAGGCCAGCGTAATCTCCAGGACAATGGCCATTGTGGGCCTATAACGTTGAAAAGAAATCTAAACCCCTCTTTGATGAGTTTTCCACAATCTTGTGAGTAACATCCCAACTATCTTTGAGTTTTACTTGTGGTAAAACTGGCGAATCAAGTTTTCTCCAAGAAAAACAAGAGATATAATATATTAAAGAATCTTAGTAAGCTTAGAAAAACAAGAGAGAGGAGAGAAAAGCGATTCTCTCTTTTGTCTCTTCCTTCCACAAAAAACCCTAGCCGCTGCTTTCAATTTTGTCCATTCAAAGAGGCTGACGACGGCTCAATCGTCGTCGGTCTCCCCTCAAGTCAACTTGCGTTCGCCTTAACCACCTCCACCGTCCTTTCCTCCCGCAGTCACAGCCTCCTTGTCTTCACGTCTCTGGATCTCTGTTTCGATGAGGTATGTATCTCTCTTCTCTAGACCGCAGACAAGACAGTGATAGTTGCAGGAGCGGTGTCTTTGTCTCTTAGCCTCCTGCGACCGTCAGCGTCAGATCTGGGTAGATCTGAACCCAAGATTAGGTGATTAGCTTCCTCCTATCTCACCCTTTACGTCTTGCTACATGATGGTCCGTGAGTCTGCGAAGGTTCAAGGTTTGTAGAGCCTCTCCTCAGTGTTCTATTCTGAGTGCGGGGGAGTGGTGGTTCTCCGCTGAGGGCCTCTTCCTCTAGCATCACCTTTCAACTTCCATGGTATGTCCTCTTTTTTGGCTTGTGTTATCTGTGCTTTGAAGTTTAGATGCTTAAGGTTTTTGAGGATGAATGTGGTGTGTCCCTTCTAGATCACAGTGTTATCTTGTCTCAGTGGTGGACGCATGCTTTGAGAGGTCTCCTAACTTCTCCTGTTCTTCATATCCTTTCCCAAGCTCCGAGTGTTTGTTTCCAACAACTTAGATGTCTTTGCTATCCTCCGAGTGTCCCTTATGTCGCGTGGCCGGTTTGTTGAGCTGTACCACCTATGCTAGATATTGGCTACCTCCCCGTGTATCACTGCAGTATCGTCATCTCAGTCTTGTCAGGAAGAGAGCCCCTCAAGAGGTTATTGGATTTGATTTCAGCGGAGTCTTCCTCATCTTGCAACAGAGAGGATTGCCAGGCCCTCCGTTGTCGCAGCTTGAGAGACCTTCGGGTTTGACTACGGAAAATCATCTCTGAGTAGCCTACTCCTTGTTGCTTCGGTTTGTCCAGCCTCTTGGAAGTGTTTGGTAGGAATCATAAGTTGAATCTTGATGCTTCTCGTATAGTCTAATCTTGTTCTTTTGAATTAGCTTAGTACCTAGAATTGATGTTATGGGTTTTTATATTTTTTTCGGCTCATTGCATCGGATCAACTTTTAAGCAGATGAGATTGAAATTCTTGTAACAAAACTTTCATTATTTCTTTAATGATATTTACATCTTTAGGAAAAAAAAAGAATCTTAGTAAATGCAGCAGATTAAATATTACAATATTGGAAAGAAGAAAAGAATATACCTAAAGGCGCATGTAAAAGTGTTAAACCTAAGAGTTGTATGATATACGAGACTTCAAAGTATTGATATACGGAATATGTACATTTGTTAGTCTGTACATGTATGCATAGATGGCAGTGAACAAAGTAGACACATACGAGGAAGAAGAGTAGATCGAGGAAGAAGGCTAAGCCGATGGTGGTAGATCGAGAAAGAAAAGAAGCAACGGTGGTAGATCGATGAAGAAGAAAAGCTCCAGTGGTGGCTCAAATAATATGAAAAGCTCCGGTGGTGGCTCGAGGAAGATGGGAAGCTCCGGTCTTGAGAATCGCCTCCAAAGTCCCCACTGTTTCACCATTTCGTCAGTGAGATTTCCAAAGGTCTCGAAAGTGACAAAGCAATGGGGGTTTACGCGTGGTCTGTAACCCGCATAGGCCCATCCCGCTTTGGCCCATTTCTGCAAGTCACCATCCCGCGAGGCCCACAAATGTTTGGTCCTGAGAAATGTAAGACTAAACCTGTCCCTCAGTGGGCCTTTACGGTTCAGAACCACGTGCTGAGGTCCCAATTGCTATCCTTATCTAAACAAAGACAATAATTACAAAGGGGTTCAAGAAAGCCTAACAAGCATACAAAACATAGGCCCAAAAAACAAACCCAACCAAAAGGAAACCCAAGAAAAAATGGTTGGTCAACTCGAGCACCTCCACGCGTTGCAATGTTAGCTATAGAAAACATCTTCAATGTATGAAACTTATGACAAAGAAGAACACAAAGGATTACTAGTACAATTCGAACTAATACAACTAGTATAACTCAAACAATTATAATTAGTACAACTATAATGAGTACAACCAATATAAATAGTACAACTATAACATGTATAGTTAGTACAACGTTGCAACTAATATGGTGATATTTGTTTTATGTTTTCAGCGTGTGAACGATCCTCTAAAAGACGATGATATATAACCAATGCGACATGTTGGTCTAATATTCCCTCCCATGCATGTATCGAAATACATAAATAATTTATTTTCAATATATTTTCAATATATTTTCAATATATTTGATTGAGATAATAATTTCTTTACGAATTGTACTACTTAATACTAGTTGTACTACTTTTGGGGAAAAAAATATTATTGAATCCATCACGAGTTAGAAGACAATTACTGCAAAAGATGATGTAGAAACCATTTTTATATGAACATAGAAATAAGATAACATAGACCAAATGTAAACACATATACAAAAAGAACATGGTGAAACTTGCATATTTTGATATGAAGAGATAACATACAAATGTTTGTTGTATCTTCGTATTTGATTTCAAATAGCTTTTGATTCTTATGTTTTGCAAATTAGCAAGGTCCGTTCAGTTTATCATAACATTTTTATTAAAATAAATATATTTTCATAAACAAGCATTTAAAAGTGATGATGAAATATATGATTTTTTATGGAATGTTACATATGCTTAAAAATAATTTTAAGGTTATCAATAGAAATATACCTCCATCTAAGAGAATAAAATCATATAAAGCACACAATTAGAACAAAATTGATTATGTATGACTAGGGTTGGGTTTACGGGTCAACCTGCCCCGACTCGCCATGCCTTGATGCGGGTTGATCATTTTTCTGATTTAAAAATTCAACCCGCTTGACTCCCGAGTAGAAAAAGTTATACATGCACCCGCCCCGCTTATGTTAGCGGGTAACCTGCAGGACCCGCAGATAATATTAAAAATAATAAAAAATAATTATATTATATTTATTTATTAAACTTCTTTAAAAATAACAATATAAATAATATATTTTAATTATATTTTTAATATCATAATTTTTAATTATTATTTTTAAATAATATTTTAGAAAATCTTTTTAAAAAAAAATTTACGGGTTGACCGGTATCTGCGATTTAAATTCGACATACTTGCACATGCCTCGCATAAAATATACTTAACCCACATCCGTATCCGCTCCGCATATTTTTCAAATCTTTTGACTTGCACCCGCCCCGCAGAGGGTAAAATAAGGTGAGTCTTGTGGGTAAAGAGTTAAATTCTTAGGCCTATGTATAAATATGTATGGCTATTATAACTGGTACAAGTTATGTTATAATATGTAGTTGTACTCATTTTTGCGTTGTACCAAATTGAATATAATTTTACTTTAGTTGTGAAATTAAAAACTCGGTTGTACCATGCATAAAATATAATTGCAACAATTGTATCACTTATTTATATGTTCATACTATTTTTAATATATTCTAGAGTCATAAATTTTGTAAAATACATTGGTGTATGTACTTCCAAAATAATGCATCTAAACTAGTAAACAAATATTAAAAGTATAAAATAGATCATGTAAACTTATGATGTTGTCTAATAATTTTCAAATATAGTTTGCAAAACTTCAAATAAATTAATAAAGGACTTTTTCACTACAAATTGATTTTGTTTTAAAATGTCAAAGTTGTACTACTTGTACTAGTATACTAGTCTGATATATAATGAAAATTTATATCAATTATACTAGTTGTTCATATTTTAGTTTAAGGGGCTGTACCACTATTCTCACATCATAACTTTACAAAAATATGTTTGATGTTTGTTTATCATAATATAATGGCTACTCTTGATAACAAACCATAAAAATATAAGCTATATAATGAAAAACTAAGAGCGTTAAGTAATAATTTAACAAAAAAAAATTAAAAACATCAAATAAAATAGATGAAGTTTTGTGATCACCATAAACCAATTAGGTTATTTGTTTTTCTATTTCATATTTTCATGATTCACTAGTTGTGCCAGTTATAGTAGTTGAAGATTGTGCATGAGTTATACCACTTATATACCAGTATATCACTTGTTAACATGTTTGTTTGTACAAATTATACCAGTTGTACCAACCAAGTGAAAGAATAAAAAAACAGAGATTGTGTGTATGTGACTGAAGAAGGGATTAGATGATCTTGTGGTTGAAGTTAAAGAGTAAATGGGTTCAGACAAATGAGAGAATAGAAATCGTGTTGTTGTGAATGAGGATAGGAAGAAATGATCCTACAGTTGAGATTAAACTTTTATTAATGGCAAGATAGCAATTTTAGACCCCTTGGTCCATTGAGATTAGTGTTGGTCGTGTGAATTTTTTTTTGAGACTCTTTGGTCCATATTAGATTAGTGTTAGAGAAATTTTCAAATGTTTTATTATATCAGGGAATTGAATGATCAAATTCAGAAATCACCATCAGAGATGTGAAATAATCTATTTTGAACACTTTACAGTTTTAATTTATTTTATAGTTTAATTTAATTTGAAAAATTAGTAAAATATTTTTTGAACCTATGAAGTTCAAGTTATTTACTAACCAACCACTGATATCCAGACCTATTCGCATAACTTAAAACCCGACCCAGTTTCTAACCCTAAATTTCCTAATTATTTCCTAATTTTAGATCTAACCCATGAATAGATCTCCTTCTCAAATGGATATCCTTCTCAAATTATGATCCCAAAGTCCATCTTAAATCCAAACTGATTTCCATCTCTCATATTTACATATCCTCTATCCTCTTACCCACAATAATCATCTTCTCTATTTTCATCTTCTACATCCCATAATATCTCTGAAAACACAATTTACCAAAAACAAGAAGAAAAGAAGAAAAGAGCGATCCAACAAAAATGGATCAACCCATAATCATCTTCAATCTATTCTCTCTTATTCGAAACCAAATTTCAATGTACAAAATTTATGACAAAGAAGAATGCAAAATATTAGTAGTACTAGTAATACAACTAAAACTAGTATAACTCGTACAATTAGAACGAGTATAATTAGTACAACAAGAATGAATAGAACTTGTACAACTAAGACATGTATAACTAGAACAAATATAACTAGTATAATTGGTACAATTAGTACACATAGTACAATTTTATAATTAATATGGTTATATTTAGTTTTTGTTTTCAGTGTGTGAATGATGCTATAGAAGAGGATGATATAGAACCAGTGAAAATGTTGGTGTCCCCCCCCCCCGCCTGAAATGTGTAAAAATATGTGAATAATTTGTTTAATATAATATTTGATTGGATAGTGATTTGTTCTCCTAGTTGTACTATTTACATAAAACATTCATCTTCATCTTTTTTTGCTCCTCAAGGCAAAGAAGTTAGCTGCCGAGCCAGCAAAAGTTATAGTAGGTTAAGATATGTTTTGTAATACCCTACATGATCCATTCAAATATTTTTACATTCGGGATCAGATGGATCAAGTTTTTTATTGTTTGGGTTTGACTAGGATCTTGAATTCCTAATTTTTTCCCCATGCCTACTGGTAAGGTTCTCGCCTCGAGGTCCGTTTTCTTGATATGGACATGAAATAATATAAGTGATAAGACAATTGTTAACATATATACAATAAGAACATGGTGAAACTTGCATATTTTTATATGAAAAGAAGACATACTAATGTTTGAATGTTGCGTATATTTGTAAAATTTAAAGGTTTATCAAAAATTTTACCTCTATCAAGAGAATAAAAGCCCAAGAAGCATAAAATTGGAAGAAATAGGGAATATGTGATGAGAAAAAATCTTACATGATTGAGTTGATCGGTGAAGAAGAGGAAAAACTAGTACAACCAAAGCTAAACAAGAAATACTGATATAATTGAGAGAAAGTAGGTATGACTAGTATAATTGGTACATCTATGATCTTAAAATAACATGTAGTTGTACCAGTGTTTTGAGTTGTACAAGTTTGAACATTGTTGTACTATGGTTGTCAAACTGAAAATTTTAGTTGTATCATACACAAAATATAATTACATCAGTTGTATCACTTATTTACATATACATACTATGTCTAACATATTTTGAAAATAATAAATTTTGTAAAAATATGATTGGTGCATATTTTTCAAAATAATGTCTATAAACAAGTAAACAAACCTTAAAGGTATAAAGTAGATCATGTACACTTATAGGGTGGTGTAAAAATTATCAAAAAAAAGGTTTGCAAAATTTCAAATAAATTAAAGGAAGACATTTTCACCAGTTACCGATGTGGATATTTTTTATTATTTTTACATATGGAGTAACCAATTGGATTTTTCATTTTCTAAAATGACCAAATTGTACCAGTTATACCAGTTTGGTATATAATAAAGAGTTGTACTACTTGTACCTAGTAACACCATATTATTTCACATCTTCTTTCAGTATACTCATCATCTCCACATCTTCTCTCATCCTCTCCACATCTTCTTGCATTATACTCATCAACACATCAATGATTCTCACTCCTTGAAAAGAACATCTTTATTCGGAATCGTCACTGAGAACTCCTTCTCCGGTAAATGCTATCTGAATTTTCTGCAATTTAGTATTTGAAGGACAATGGGACTTAACCCGTTATGATCTCTTCAGATGTCGTCTTACGAGTCAGAGTCTCTCTTTGTATCTGAAAGTAGAACGGCGACTGGAACATTGGTCTCATGAACTGAATCAGATCATGCTTGAGATCCCATTTGTGCATCAAAAAATTATAGATTTTACGCTTATGTATTTTCGACAAAAATCATAATATTATAATACCCGCACGAATGTACGAATTAAATTCTAGTAATGTGTTATTTATTATATTCGGGTTGTAATATTAGGTTAAAGGTTATATTAGCAAAGTAACAGTTTTGAAAATTATATGGATCAATAATTTAATATTTATTAAATTGAATATGTACATGTATATTTATATTTTAAATTATTAAAAATACATAATTAATCAACCATGTCAAAACTTATTTTATTTTATTTATTTAGTGAAATAAGTATATACAATAATGACTAAATATTTGGTTTTGCATAATCTTTATTAAAATTGTGAGGGAGAAGTTGCTATAAAGTGAAATACTGAAGTTATAGAGAAAACATTTCTAACATGTGTTGGCCAAAAAAATCCTAACATGTCATAAAAATAGAACATGCTGAAAAGTTCATTAAATTTATGTTATATGTATATTCAGAAAGAAATCCAAACTGAATATTTGGAAATACGTGATTTCAAATTTGGCAAAAAAAAGTATTTTTTAATTAACTAGGCATGGGCAAAAAAACTGAAGCAAACCAAATCAATTCAACTGAGTCTAAAACGACCCAAACAAAACTAAAATATATGTTTAAATTATTTGGTTTAAAATTTTATCAACCCAAATAATTTGGGCTGATTTGGTTTAAAATCAAATCGACCAAAAAATAAAATGTTTTTAATTAAATTAATTAAATATATTAATAATATTAAAATTTAATATATTTAATCATTTAACCTAAAAATAAACATAATTTTATAAATTTTACATTTATATGAATAAAATAAACACAATTTAAAATAAAATAATATGAATCTCATATATTAACATCAAAACCAAAAAATTGCTTAAGATATTTATATTAGGTTTGAAGATAATAATATAAAATTATTAAATTACATATTCTATCTTTTTATATGATGTTTATCTTTATGTTTAAATATGAAGAAAATAATGATTTAATGTCAAATGGTGATTTTTTATGTTTTTATAAATTATTTTTTGTAACTAAGCTAGAACAAAAGTTACAAAACTAAAAGATTAACTTGATTAAACTGAACAAACACAAACAAAAATAAATTAAACTGAACCTGAATACAAACCAAACTAAAATAATGTGTGTTTACTTTATCTCAAATTTTATTAAACCAAAATAAACTAACTAAATTTCGTAAATCTTTTGATACCCAAAATTTTGGTATCCGGATTAATATACAAACTAAAAATTTTGCTCCTTTCTAATACACTTAATTTTAAAACTGTGTTTAGTAACACTTAAATTATGCTATTTTTAATCAAAAATATTAATAAATATTTTTTTTTAAAACTATTTTAATTGACAAAAACTTAAAAGAGTTTTTGAGAGAATTGTTCATAACTAAATCATCCGAAAATTTGAAACGTTTTCTTCGTTTTTGTCGACAAATTAAAAAACAAGCTGGTCGCTGAAGTCTAATATCCACCAGTAAATCAGTGATAGGTCCCAACTACTAGTGGGATGCGGCACGTGCACGCACTAAAAAACCTTCTAGATTGACCCATGATGTACAGTATTTGTCACACACAAAAAACAAATCACACAGGGTACATGTTACTCCAGGCTAAAGAATACTCTTCCGTTTTATATTACTTGTCGTTCTAGATTTATGCACATATATTAAAAAACATATTATTTTGTATATTTCTAAAATAAAAACACGATTACTTATACACCTAACCATATTTCAACCAATAAAAAAAATAAAGTGGAAAATTTTACTAATAAATTAAATTTTGCATTGAAACTCTAAACGATATTATTTTGAAATAATTTTTTTCCTATAACGATAAGTAATATGGAACGAAAGGAATATTTTTTTTTTAATATGACACATCCATAAATCCATTACAGTCGCTATGCTGATAAATTTGTATTGACAACCATGTATCCTATTAAAACTAGAGAAATTAGGAGCTACACCAAAAAACTTCAGCGTATTTAGCAATATACCAATCGGCCCTATTTATCAACTGTACACAATTTTTAAGACCCTGCTACCCCTATAATTGAGTCATTTTAAAAAAAAACAATCATAGACCAAATCCTATAGCAGATTCGTAAGATCTTTACACTATTATCATATTTACTCAAATCTTTGTTTGTCAGAACTTAAACAGTTGCTCTCTTAATTTCTTTGTATCTAGTTTGGAATTAAAAAAATTTGTAGTTATATTTCTCTTTCATCTCTCACACTTTCTCAAAAATATCTTTGGTTGAAGACAAAATCTCAGTTTCGAACTGAAAACTTAGAAATCATCATCAACCACAAAGATTTGTTGATACTAGCATCACAGATAACACAAATTTTATAGTGCGTCGGATCCTCGAGAAGCTTTCGTTGGAAACCACCGATAATAGACTTTATTTCTCCTAAGACTGCTGAAGTTCTTCTCTAGTAATCCAAGTACAGTTACTCTCAATCGTATTAGGGAATAAACTAGCGAGATAATTTTGTTTTCTTTGTAAAGTTCACACTGGAAAGGCAGAACCTTGAAGTATATCTTGTAAGGTTTTTCATTTTATTTCACTTGTGTGTTTAGAGATTTCGTGGGTGATGGTGGAGAACATTGAGAAGATAATTGAGAGAGGTGATATTGATCTTCTTGTTGGTAAAACATGCAAGAGTTAAAAGCAAAAATGCGTTAAATTTTGTATTTATATGAGATTTTGGGATTTATTTAGTATTTTTGGTCACAAGAATTGTTAGCCGTTTTATGAGTAATATGGACGGCCAGTGTACATGTGATTATACTATTAACTTTTTTTCTTAATTGTTAGATTTTTTCTTTATTATTTAATAGTGTACTTAAACACATGTAAAGTTGTACCATGTGATTTAATTTGAGGTTTTAGTCTTCTATTGTTTGACTTTTCAATGGTGATATTTGCATGTCTTAGCAATGATCAGTGTTGAGTTCTCGCGAAAATGTGAAGTTAACATATTTGATTGTGTAGCCGGATAATATAAAATGCAAATGTGTTATGTCATTTGTAACTGGTCTATCAAATAACATGATTATTATGTTATTGTTACAAGTTATTTAAGGCCATTAATATTGATGATGATCGGAAAAGACGATGACACAACAAAAAAATCAAATGATTTGATCGGAAAAGATAATGTACAGTCGGTGTTGTCTCTGAATAATGAAGTATGCTTAACTTTATTTCTTTTGGTTCAATATTACTTTAACTTGTTAAGAATATTTTACCAGTATAATTATACAATTAAAGATTTCTCATATATTTATTTGATTTAATAAATTTTTGGTCAGATGTAATCTTACATATATATTTGAATTTAGTTAAGAATCACTATTTAAATGTTAACATATAACAATGTGTTCATATTTAAGGTGTATGCTTGAATTAGCCTTTTAGTATTATTGCTATTCCATTAATATATTTGATAACATATAATTATTTGTTCATTTTATATCTCTTTGAAAAATATCTTTGAGATTCAATGGTAGGCGTCTAACCTTTCTTATTTATAGCTAATATTATTTTTAGCTAAGTTTTAAATGTTTTATCCGAATACTAAATATTTTCAAGTATTTGTATTCATTTTGTTGAGCTAATAATATGTTTAAAGGTCACATAAAATTTTAGCCGGTTATATTTTTATATAATGTTACATATTAGAATATCTTTCTTTTGTGTTATAAAAACAAGTAAATAATGTGTTACTAATATAATCATATTAGCCATCTACTTTTAGCAACTGATAGTGTTTAGGTCCTCCATCTTTGTATATGCTATCGTAACTACAAGTAAATAATTTGTTAGCAATGTAAATATAAAATTAGTCATCCACTTTAGCTATCCATCTTTGTATATGTTATCATCAATATTAAGAAATTACAAGTAAATCACTCGTTATCAATGTGTTAGCAATATAAATATGAAATTAGCCTTCCACTTCAGCCATAATAATAAATAAATAATATGTTAACAATATAATTATAAAATTAGCCATCCACTTTTTGTTATAGCCACTACTATCACACACATGTTCTTCATCTACCCATTATTAGTGATGTGCGCTTGCATCACTTCAAACCATCATCGGACCTAAAGTTACTACTTTTCATAAGCTTCATATAACATTTTACTCAAATGGTTAAATGAATGATAACCACATACAAGAATAGAAAATCAAAACTATTACGCGGCTAATATATGTTGTAGATGGAGAAACTACAATATTGTCTGGCTAATATTTTGTCAGTACTACCCACATACACGACCAAAGAATTTGTGGAGGCATGACGTCAACACTACCTCTCATGATATGATATCACCATCACTAATCTTCTTCCAACTTTGAAACTGAAAGTGCTTGCAGAGGCTTGATTACCAAAATAGTGGTTTGAACATTTTTATTTCCGTTGAACGTCGGCATGTAGTATTTGCTATGTTTGTGGGCAAAATAATTATGAGATGCTACAGGCTTGATCATCGGAGACTCAGAGGAGTAACATAAGATTAGTTGTGATCAAGTAATTATGTAAAGAAAGCAAATGGAGAAAAAGTAGAGGAACTCATGGTCTTCGGTTTTTGGAACTCATGAACTCATGGAGAAAGAAACAAAGGAACTTGTGAACTGTTTAGAACTCATGATCTTCTTCGATTTTGATTAGATGGATTAGACAAAAAAAAAAAGAAACAGAGGAAGAAGATATACAAGAAGAAAAAGATAATAAAAAAACTTTTATTTGGAGTTGTTTCGAACAAATCTAATACAAAGCTTTATCAAATCTTTACAAAATCTTTTGTAAATCTTTGCAAATCTAAAAAAAAAATCCTGCTAGCTACCTAGTTATTGTACTTTCCATACAATCGAAAATTATGTAATTATTAACTAAGGACAATATTGTCTTTATACTCAATTTGTCAGCATACATAACCTTAAGTTATACTGTTTTTGGTAGTTACCTAATTTCTATGTTTTCTGTTGGTTTTAACCCAATTAGCTTTTAAAACTAAAGGACACTTAAAAAATAACTATTACTTTTATGTGAAATATTAATTTTTCTTCTACTGAAATTAACACTAAACCTTAAGTCCATCATTAATGGTTTTTTAATCATTTTACATTGTCACTTAACCTAACCAATTCGATTAACTAAAACTCAATAATTTTTGAAATAAAATGAAATCAAACATAAATCAGTTATGCTTTCGTTTGACACCTCTCATTTCATTTTTGAACCAAATCGGTTTACATGTATATTATTAAACCACACTTTAATCACGTGAATGATACATTAATACTAACCTTCCTATTTCTTTCTAAAATCATCACTATCAGAATAAATAGTTATTTGTTTAACCAAAATATCATAAATTATAAAAAGACATCTAGATCAACACCATCATCGCCGGTTAATACATCGAATCCATACCAAACACTACTAAACCAAGATACAAAATAACAGTTCGGAATATAACTTTTTACAAAAGTAACCTAATTTTAACTAACCAAGATACACCACCACGATGTATTGTTACAAATCACAACCTGTTCTTAACTAACCAATTAAATATGATGCATTCTAATAGGGAAAATTCCATTAACATACCCAACTAAATTTCATTAAACTTTTTAATATTCAAATTATTTTACTACACGATTTAATATCCAAACTAATTGTTTCGTTCATTTTATACACTTATTTTTAAATTTGTGATTAATTTAATACTCAAACTATATTTTAAATAAAAATATTAGTAAGTTTCAAACTAAAATTTTAAAATTCTTTAAAATCTAAAAACAAATTTTGGTTTAGGTTATGGGAATAAAGGAACAAAGTTGTCGTCAATGTTTAAATATTAATAATATTAGTTATAAATTTAATTTCAAATTTATTTTGTTTCATGAATTTTAAAAATAAGTTATTTTTTATTTAGAATAAGATTTTTCTAAACTTTAAAATTTTGTCAAAATTTAGTTTTTTCATTCTTAAATTTTTAAAATAAAATAAAATTCAAAAAAAAATCAGATTTATTTTTGAATTTAGATTTTTTTTTATTTTTAATTTATTTTTAATTATTTAATTTATTTTTTTTTTATTTGAAATACACCTCCAAAATTTCACCCCTTAACTCTAAATCTTAAGTTTTGATTAGTTAATCATATTGATAAAAATATTTATTTACCTCTTTAATAAAATATTTTGATCATTTTATTTCTTAGATGCTATTTTTGTAAAAATAAACTAAAAAAAGTTATCCTAGATAATTTCTCTTTAGAGTTATTAACTATTTTAGTCGTTATTATTTTCTACGGCAAACACTATGCTAAAACTGAACGACGGAGAAAATGTTCGTAAAGAATCTAACTCCATAAATGCTCATTGTCCTAAAATCAAGAAAAACCTAAAATCTTGGCGGCGTCGCATCCCGTTCTCTTTGACATCAGCAATGTCTTTTGACGTCGGCAGTGTTTTTTGCCACCAGTGTCGAATCTTCTATTATGTTTGCTATTCTTTATCTCTTTTTCTCGTGTCACCGGTTTCTCCTTCTTCTATGTTTGTATTCTAGTTATATCTCACTTTGTCGTTTCTTCAGTCTCCATCATCGACGCCATTTATCCTGCTACACTCCTCGTTATTGTATTTTTGTCTCAGAGTATCTAAAACCATCGGATCTGCTCAAACCGTGTGTAGACACTTTTTTGTCGTCCGCCTGTGCCTTTCTCTCCCTCTGGTTTGAGTTACTCTCGGACAAGGAAGCTCCTCTATGCCACGTTTCACCATGTTTCATCAAGTCAAAGCTCAGATCCGAAATCTCTTCTCTACTTCGTCGTCTTTCCAGAGGAACAACCGCAGATCTTTCACCTCCGCCTTTACCTCAACACATATGCCTCTCCTCTTCACATTTGCTTATGTCACGTCTGACCACCACATCCCCATGTCATCGACACAACAACATCTGAACAATGTCTCGAGAAAATCCTAATTAGGGTGTTTTGTGTCATATGTGCATGTGTCATATGAGTCTGGATTTATTTTGATTGGCTTCTTATGTGGATATGTTTGGGCTTAGCCCATAGTTTTGATTCTAAGAGTCCAACATCAAAGTTTCTTGAAGTTGTACCTTCGATGACTTTTAGTGTAGTCCTACTCCGGTAGTCTCTCCACATCTCACTGCAATGTCACCTGAATTCAGCATCTCCCGACTTTGTCAACTGTGATCCTTCAGAGTATCGTTGACGACTATGTGTGTAGTCCTACTCCGGCAGTCTCTCCGTACTGCACTGCAATGTTGGGAGATCCAGACACTTTTAAAGACGATTTTCAAATGTTCTCAAAACCAACTGGTTGGGTTCTTCGACGTCGTTTTCAATTTCTTTGTGTTCTTTCTAACGCCGGCTTTAAGACTACAAGTGAAGATCTTCTACGGGTTTCTTCTCTCCCTAACCACCTCTATCTTTCGTTATGTTTTAGTTATGTTAGTTTCTCAGCTTACCATCGAGTATCTCTCCAATTGTAATCGACTCAGTTTATCAGACTTTTAATTTTAATATAAGCTTTGGTTGTTCAAAAAAAAAATCTAACCCTATTTCATTTTTCTCTCCAAAATAAAATTTAATAAGAATACTTTAATTTTATTACATTTTTCATTCTATAACAAAATAAAAATAGTTTCACCATATAAATTAAATAGTAATTTATTTATTTTTTCATTTTTTTTTCTATTTTAAACAGAACAAATATAGAATAAAATTGATCAGCTCTATTGTAAAATTATTTATTTTGAAAAGGATAGAGTAACACATTGGAAATGCTCTTATTTTAATGTTTACTAAACCTTTTTGTTCCAAAATATTGTAATTTCATAACTTGGTGATGGAGCTTCAAAAAAGTCAGCTAAGCATAAAACTATGCTATCATATTGTAATTGCCCGCAAGGAATTACAATATGTTATCATGTTGTAATTTCCCTCAAGCAATTATCATATTGTAATAGCCTAAAAGTATCATCACACAAAGAAACACCTATCTGTCAATTAAAAGTTCATTAAAATATACAAGAAAGTAACAGAAATGTAAAATTCAACCCACTTCCAGTTTTAACGCCTCAAGTATTCATTGGATTGATGGATTCTTTGGATTTGATGTCTTAATTAGCTCGAGATAAACATGGTCATTTGATATTAACTAATAAGTGCGAATGTAACGTCCAACGAATAACCAATGGCCAAATACCTCATATATAATTTAATAATAAAATGTCATTGACTTATTGCCCTTTTGTTTACTTATACATAAATAATTGATTCAAACAAAATTTGTATAAACATTATCAACTCCATAAGCATTTTTTAAAAAAGCATTGTAAAATCATATATATATATATATAATTCTTTGGTCAAACTACCAATAGTAGAAACTAGAGATATGATATATTTAGACAACGTTTTGCAATTTCTATCAACTGAGAAACCAAAGATGGAAATTGTCTCAGAAAGCCTGTTCTTGCCATTTTGCTTTATCCTATCATGTTTCTTTATTTTTACCACCGTAAGATACCGACAGAGCTCTACCCGATCCGACATGCTGCCTCCTGGACCTCCACGGTTACCGATCATAGGTAACATTCACCAAGTTGGTAAACTCCCACACCGTTCATTCGCGGACCTCTCGAGAACATATGGACCAATCATGCATCTAAAGTTTGGACGTTTAAACACAGTGATCGTAACTTCACCAGAAGCTGCAAGAGAGGTTCTAAAAACACACGATCATACCTTGTCTGGCCGTTACTCTCCTAACTCGATACGTTCCATTAATCACCAAAACGTTTCCGTTGCATGGATTCATCCGTCGACGGCCCGTTGGAGGTAAAAATCTACTATCGATTCTTTTCTATGGGATTTTGTTTATTTTCTCTTCAGTTTTGCTACTAAAATTTTGGATTGTTTCTATCAAATGCATATAGTTGTATTTGTGGCTTTTAGTAGTTAAGGCGCTTTTTTTTACATTTAAGAAAATATTTACGTCTTCAAATATTTATATAGTTGCATTTATAATTTAAAACTTATAAATAGTGTATTTTCTTAAAAACTATTGGTCATAATCTTTTTCGTATATTTGGGTTTGTTTTTGCAAATGCTTTTTAAACACTATTAAAAATTAGAGAAAAATGTTTTTAGGCAAAAAAATACTAACATTGTTCCTTTAGGCTAACTTTTATTTTATATTATTTTTTCCTCTAATTCCTTTTAGTATTTCGAAAATAAATTAAATACATAGTTTTACAAACTAAAAAAAAAACTAAAAAATAGTAACTAATGATGAAATACTAATATCAACTTACTGATAATTTTTTCAGTTCTAAAAATGGTTAAATCATAATTTCATATTTTGTTCTACAAAAAGTAAAATTAGTATTCTACAAAGTAGAAAATGCAATTTACATTTTTCATTGAATCTACTATGTTTAGAATCTGTGATCTATGAAAATAATAATAATCTAAAAATATTTGGAATACACATTCCACGCTTTACCTCTGAGGCTCTCACTCTAAAATATGTAGAAATCAAAATCTACACATTATTATAAATCTAATATTTGTAGAAATCAGAATCTACACATTACTATAACTCTAAAACTTGTAGAAAATGATTTCAAACATGTTTATTGTATTCTAGATATAGTAGAATACATATTCTACGGTTAAGAAAAATTAGTTCTGAAAATATGGGAAGAAAATATTTGGAAATATTCATTTTCCATATATGAAAAAACAATTTTTCATAATTTTTTTTTTAAAAAGTGCTAAAATATCCTTTAGTGTTTTTAAAATATTTGAGGATTTTTTAAAAAAAAATTACTTAGAATATATAATTATATATATATATATATATATATATATATATTATAATTTCTTTACTCATTCCAAATTTTGATTTTATAATCTTACTTTATTTTTAAAAATTACTTAGATTAGATAATTAAATAATATATCAATTATAATTATTTACTAGTTGTGATTTCAATTTTATATAAAAAAAAACATTACTTTGATTATATAATTAAATAATAAATATATTATAATTGTTTACTAATTTTAATTTGGATTTTATAATTGAATTTCAATATTTTATTAAAAAAATAATTTTAAAATTACTTAGATTATATAATTAAATAATATATACATTATAATTATTTACTAATTATAAAGGGCAATTCTCTTAAATGGCCTTTTTTAAGTTTTTGTCACAAAAATAGCCCTCAAAAAATAAAATGACCAAAATAGACTTTTTTTTTTTGAAATTTTTTTTTTGTTTTATTTTTTTTTGAAATTTGAAACTTTAACCTCAAACCCACCCCTTAACTCTAAACCCTAAAGTTCAAATTAGTTAACCCTAGGGGTATAAATGCATATAAATTAATTTTTTAGCTTCTAAAAAAAAACATTTTGGTCATTTTCTTCCTTAAAAACTATTTTTGTGACAAACAAACTAAAAGTGACTATCTAAGGGAATTTCTCAATTATAATTTTGAATTTATAATTGAATTTTAAGGGTGTTACTGACATTTTAAAAATAATTAGTCTAATAAAATAATTAATAAGTGGAATTAGCCTAAAGAGGCAGTGTTAATGCTTTTTTTGCCTAAAAAACAATTTTTCTATTTTTTTTACCACAACTATTCTTTTTACCACAACTAAAGACCGTATCATTTTTAGTTGTAGTAAAAGAAAAATTAGTTGTTGTATATTTGCGTTTGATTTTTGCAAAGGCATACGAAAAAATAAAATGATTTTTTTTTTTTTTTGCTTTTCGTGATTACTTTTACTGCAATCTTCAAATATGTTTATACGAAAATCTTGTAAGCGTAATGCATCTCTCCTTGGGGATTAGTCTGGGCCCTTCCATAGGTCTGGGATACCCCCAGGTTAAAAAAAAAAAAAAAAAAAATTAACCTGATAATTTATTATTATTATTATCTGTCAAGTTGATAATTAATTATTATGCAACTGCAAGCATAAAAATCAAATAGTTGTTATGTTATGTTTCAGACTGTTGAGAAAGCTGGCGGCGAGTCACCTATTCTCACCGCAACGTATTGAAGCAACTAAAGCTCTGCGGATGAAAAAGGTGGAAGAGCTTATGAGCTTCATGGATGAAAGCAGCGAGAGAGAAGAAGCGGTTGACATTTCTCGTGCAGCTTTCATCACAACTCTTAATATCATATCGAACATTATATTCTCGGTTGATCTCTGTAGCTACGGCTCGGAAAACTCCAATGGATTTCATGACTCAGTTATTGGAGGCATGGAAGCTGCTGGGAGTCCAGACCTTGCTAACTTCTTCCCGTTTCTTAGGTTTCTTGATCTGCAAGGTAATAGCAAGAAGATGAAGTTCTGTGCAGAGAGGTTGTTTAAGGTTTTCCGAGGCTTCATCGATATTAAAACTGCGGAAAAATCAAAATCATTGGGGAATGATCCAAAAGATGCTTCCAACAGAGATTTTTTGGATGCGCTTCTCGATCTCACCGTAGGGGATGAAGCCGAACTCGACAATAATGATATTGAACACCTTCTCTTGGTAAGTCCTACTATCTTGCACATATAATCAAGGCATTAATCTTAGTATTTCAACAAATCATAGATGGTCATTTCAAAAATATGATGATATAATTAAATAAGAGAAATACCCTCGAATAGCCCTAAAAGTTTTTGCCACAAAAATAGCAAGAAAATGACCAAAATATTTTATTAAAAAGGTAAATATACATTTATATCTTTAGGGTTAACTAATTTAGACTTAAGGTTTAGAGTTAAGAGGTGGAGTTTTGGGTTTTGGGTTTCAAATTTTTTTAAAAATATATATATATTTAAAAGAAACTATTTTGATCATTTTGGATTATTTTTTTACATAAACTTAAAACAATGCTATTTAAGAGAACTGGCCATTAAATAAAGATATTTTGGACCTATGTATTAAATTGGAATTGCATAATCTGTTTCTAAATATGTATGAAATGCCGAGCTCACACGTATGTGATTGATTATATGTCAGGATATGTTTATAGCAGGCACAGACACAAGCTCTAGTACCCTAGAATGGGCAATGGCAGAGTTACTTACTAACCCTAAAACGATGGTGAAAGCTCAGGGCGAGATCGAACGTATGATAGGCCAAAACGGGTTCCTTCAAGAGCCTGATATATCAGAATTGCCATATATACAAGCTGTTGTGAAAGAAACTTTCCGTTTGCACCCGGCTGTTCCTCTTCTCCTCCCACGGAAAGCGGAAACGGATGTAGAGGCACTTGGATCTCCTAAAGATGCTCAAGTTTTTGTGAACGTATGGGGCATAGGACGAGACCCGAACGTGTGGGAGAATCCGACCCGGTTCGAGCCAGAGAGGTTTTTGGGGGAAGAAATTGATGTGAAAGGTAGAGACTATGAGTTAACACCGTTTGGGGCTGGACGAAGAATTTGTCCGGGATTGCCTTTGGCTATGAAGATGGTATCTCTTATGCTTGTTTCTCTTCTTTATTCCTTTGACTGGAAGCTTCCAAACACTGTCGACATGGATGAAACCTTTGGTATTACCTTGCACAAGGCCAACCCGTTACATGCTGTTCCTGTTAAAAAAAATCGCCACTAGTTAAACATTTGTAATGTTTTTTTAGTTAACAATGGTTATATGTACTGAAATTTTATTAATTATTTATCTTATTAAATGAAGGGAATGCATGGAGAACGCATTTTGTCAAAATAATATGTAACATTTTATATAATTTGCTTTTGAGGATATAGATATGTTACAAAATTATCTTGTATGCTGCTATATTCTTTTTATTGATAATATTTAAAATATGTATTTGGTTTATCGATTTGGTTATAATAAAATTACAAATATGTCAATTCTAAATAAGATATACTCCCTCCGTTTCGTTTTAATTGTCGTTCTAGGTTTATGCACACATATTAATAAAACATATAATTTTGTTATTTCCAAAACAAAAACACAATTACCTATACACCTAACCATATTTCGACCAATAGAAAATTAAACTGAAAAATCTTTTTAATAAATTTTGCATTGAAATCCTAAAACGACACTTATTTTGAAACGAAAATTTTTCCCTACAACGACAAATAAATTGAAACGGAGGGAGTATGTCTTATTATTCGTTTAGCTAAGTTATTTAGAAATCTTAAAAATAATTGAATATTTGAAACTAATTTAAACGCAAACACATTCTAATCTAATCATTTACTAAATTTATAAAGTAACTTATAACGATAAGTCAAATATTCATGATTTATTTGAAAATATATCAGAGGTGTATAGTTGAAAACATGATTACATTGTAATGTTAAGAGATCTTATCCCTTTAACATATTTTTTAGCATATCACACACATTCTTCTTTTTTTATTCCCCTTTTATATCTTCTATAAAGGAAAGTATTTATAAAAAATTACACACTTATAAATTAAGAAGCAGATTTTGGTATAAAGTACACAAATTGAAAGAATTTCAAATTGTTTTTCCTTCCCAAGTATCATCATGGAATACATCATCGACCTATAATGTCAATTAATAGTATTATTATTTTTAAGGTAAGTATTCAGCAGATTCAATTACTTCAGAAGTAATAAGAATAAAATCTTTCAAAATTGTATTAATGCTCCAACTCTAATTATCTTATCACATAATGAGTGTAAAAAACATCTTTATCTATGGATTCATTTTCCAAAATAAAACCTTCAACTTTGAATGTAAATGATTTTAATAATGGTAATATGGCGAAAATGTGTAGAACGCTGAAATTATAAAAATTGTCCCAATCACCATAATCATATAAAGACTCATCAATTCTTACACAATAACAAGATATAGTCTCATTCACCATATTAACTGTAAAATTTGTATACATAATTAAAGCTATCAAACCATTTAACAATATATAATGTTTGTTGTTAAATACAACAACAGCAAGCATGTAATTTAACAAGTAGCATTTAGGTAGACATATTGGGTAACATTAGTTAGTGGTTCTTATCTAAATTCCATTCAGGAATCAAATCAAATATGTAAGTTTCTTAACATAAAGATTAAAGTACAATTTGCCAAAAATGACTCAAAACTTGATTTTTAATATAAAAGTGTATTTCGAATTCAATCAAATGCAAAAGTAACTTAAAAGCCTAATAAGCCTAATGTAATTATAACAACATTTTATATGACCAAATAAAAAACTTGTATTGAATTTTACAATTATAATCCTCCGTGTGAGAAAATTTAAAAGAAGTCTTCTCATACAATATATCCTTAAAATAATTAAAAAATTTATAAAAAAATATTTTGATGGGAAAAATTAAAATAATGTAATAATAAACATTTATAAATGATGTAAATTTAATTTTACTAAAATTTAATTGTTTTAACATAGATGAGTGAATGTAGATTAAGTCATGATAGTCTTTGGTTTAGAGTTTGGTAACATATGTTATAGTATTATTGGTATTTTTAGGGTAAGATTTTGAAATCTTATATTTTACTCTTTTTTTTTAAATTGACCTATATGTGTTTAGTGACTATCTAATAACTTGATTTAAACACCTTCTAAATTTTTTTTAAGTTTAATGAAGTATTTTTTGCTCAGATATTTGATTATAAAGTTGGAAGACTCACATAAGACTTCTAAAGAAGTCACAAAAAAACTTCTTTGAAAGTTTTCTAACATATTCCACATAAATTTTAGTAGAATTTAGAGTTTCACCTAAATTTTAGAAAAATTTAGGTTTCCCGCCTAACTCGAATATTGGATACTGTTCGAATATGTTGGATATTTAAATATATTCACTACCTATTTATTTTAGAAGATATATTAAAACTATACTAAATACTTATATAATAAAGTTAACCAAAAATATAAAAAAATATATAGGGAAATACTTGAAAATATTCAAAAATATTCAAAAATATTTTAAAATATTAAAATAGCATAAAATAACTAATTTAATCATACATTATAATCATATATATGTTTGGATAACGGCTATTTGAGCTACTCTTATGAATATAAATATTCTTAGGTACCTATTTGAGTATCGGTTCAGTTCGAGCTTGTTACATTGAGAGACACAATGAAAGTTATGTTAACGCTCGTAGACACAATATAAAATTGAGACACAATGTGTGGGCCAAGGCGTATGTTGGAGACGTAATTACCCCTGTGGGTGTAACTGAAATTTGTGTTCCTTTTAAGGTTGCAACTAATAAGTTAAGAAGTCCAAGTGGGGAGAAAATAAAGTAAATGTCTAGTTGCCATTAATGTAAAAGGTTTGTAAATGTGAGTGGATATATGGGAGAAAGTGATCCGATTTGAACCGTTGGATGTGTTTGTATGCCTTTAATCTGACGGCTATTATTTGATGTTAGGGTTCTGCATTGGACTGGTGCAATTAATGAAGATACGACGTAGGGGGAGTGGTTAGACACTTTTCCAATTTCTGCAACACGAAAAGGTCCAGAGAGTGAGCAATGGTGAAACAGAAGGTAAGGGAAATTTTAGGTGGTGGTAAAAAAGTTTTTGTAGCAATGTTTGTAATTGATGAACGAGGAATAAAGATTGACAATAAAAACTAAGGTTCGTGGTAGCAATGTGTTGTCTTTTAATTTGTTGCAGTGTGGGTTGTTAGTGTTTATGTTTGTAAATCTGGTCTCTAAGAAAGTAATAGTTCCTTCGAATTGCTTGTGTCCATTGTAGATGGACGATATGTGTTTGGTAATGTGTGGATCCTGGTGTTGTGGATCGGATGGTAAATGGGAATTTCTTGTGGACAAGAAGAAGATGGCTAGGATGATTGATGTGGATGAAGGAATGTCTGTGAGAGAGCTTGAACATCAGGTACTGGCTGAGTTCAGAGTTGGGGAAGCAGTGAATGTTGTTGCCCTGTCTTATTGGCCACCTGATAGTGCAGAACTTGCAACGAGAATTAAAACTCCTCCTGTATTGAAAACCAACGATGGGACGCTGAAGTACTTTTTTACACACATGAAAGTTAGCGGATCAATGAATCTGTTCGCAACCTTTGAACGGTTGGGAGCTGAGACAGCGCAAACTGAAAGTGATGTAGGATAGGGTTTGAGACACCGTTGGGTGTTTGGTGTTTAAAGTAATTTAAGAAACTTACACATTCTATTTAGATGACAGTGTTGATAAGAAAAGTTCCCACAACTCAGCTAGAGGGGATGTTATGAGGAGATAGTGAGGCAGAGTACGGCAGTTGAGAAGTGCAACTGCGAGGATCTTCTCCGAGTCGGATGGAGAATGTGGAGGAAGCTTCTTCGCCGGTGATGAGTCACTAAGCTCGCAAACGGCTTTCTCGGTTGTTTGTGCCTTCAAAAAGGTTAACACTTAAGTAATTAACAATGTGACCTCTTATTTGCGGGACCAACTTAAATTGCAAAGGAGGAGAGGAGTTAGTTATAAGGAAAATACGTTGACTTCGTCGACAACCCTTTGTATTTGCTTTGACGGTGAGGAATCACTGAGGCTGTAGGCTCCAGTGTCCGAATTGTTAGCCTGACGGAAGTAAGATAGTTAACTACATGCACTAGAGAATTACTAAAGCGATAAAACAGATGTGGTCAAGTGAGGATAGATTACGACATTAAGCAGAGGAGGTGATGCTTGCTGGAACATAGAGGTAGACGCTTTAAGCGTCGCAGTTGCGATGAACGCGTTGGTTGTGGATGAGTGACTTGAGAATCCTTGTATAACTTTGGCTGGTTTCTGGGGGGTGCTGTGGGGTGCCGTGTTTACATCATGTAAGGATGGAGCTTGTGGGGGGGGGGGAGGATGGAAAGGCTGAGCCGTCGTACCTAGGCTGAAGTATAATAGGCGGGGGTGTAGAGGCAATTTTATGAAGGGGGGTTGCGTCAAAATGGGGCAAGTCATCCATGGCAGCGGAGTGGTGCGAGAGACATCTTCGTGTGGAGACAGAGGAGTTGGTTGGGGATGGGTAGGCTGGAGGGTTCGCTTCAGCAGGGAGGGGAGAGGTGTGGATGGCATCCCCGTGGTTAGGGGCAATGTTAACAGTACCAAGGGAGGGATTGTGTGGGTGGAGAGGCGAGTGGGCAGGGCTGTGAGTGTGTTGTTTTGTAGTTGGTGAGGTGGGCTCATGAGAGAAGTCAGTATGGGAGTGAAAGGGGTTATTGTCGTGGATTGCAGGGAGGGGACAGTTGTGGATGGGGGGCCGTGGTCAGAGTTAGTGGTAACAATGTTATGGGAGGGAATGGGTTCGTGGATAGGCGATGGGTGGACAGCGGTTTGGTGGATAGGTGTGTGTGGGCGAGTGGGTGGATGGATAGTGGACTGGTGGATAGGCGAGTGGGTGGGTGGCGTTTGATGGACAGGTGAATGGTGGATAGGTGATTGGTGGATAGGATTAACAAGGTAGGTGGGATCGTTGTTCTGACGAGACGATAGATGGACCTGGTATTGACTGAGAGTAGAGGATTCAGAACCAACTCCGGCATCGTTGTTGTGGGCATCGTTGGTGTGTGCATCCTGCAGTGACAAAAGACGTGGTTGAGAATAAGAAGATAAAATAGGGGTGATTATGATAGAAGCTTGGTTACCTCATAGCTGTGACGAGACGGAGAGTTTGGAGTTGGAGTTGGTGGATGGTCGTTGTTGCGGGGTGTTTTAAGTGAGTTCCACCGACGATGCTTAACAACAAAATGATTGGAGGTTCTCCGCTTGCGTTTAAGTTTTTCCTTTAGGCGCTGAGTAGACGCTTCGAATGCAGCGACTCTGGCTTCCAATTCAGTTACTTTGGTTTCCATGCACATGGTATCAGGGGGCGGGTTTGATGTTGATGCACCAAACAAACGGGTGATGCGCCTCCTTTGGGTGGTAGACTTTGTCTTCGGAGAAACTTTTATGGGTTTAAGGCTCTCTTCTTTCCTTTTCCTCGGGACGGTGTGTTTCTTATGGACCGTCTGTTGGGGGGGTGGGCTAACAATGTATAAAGGCTCCGAACAGTCTCCTCCAGGCCACATTGCTTTGGAAAAGCGATGGTTGTTGTTTATCAGCTGCTGCATGTATGTAATCTTGTCGTCGCTGCTTTCGTCCGACCACAGTCCCTAGCGTAATTGTGGTCCCCTAACGACATGGATGATCGGTGTGACGAGAAGCTGTGAATAGATAAACAAAAACTGAAGACACGTTCAAGATATGTAACCAATTAAAACACTTACGCAAAGTACTTACGGATGGGTTGCTTTCAACCAGTAGAACCTCGTTGAGGTCAATCGAGGGATGGTTGGGTAGATTCGGCTCGGTAAGATCCATAATTGTCAGCACGTGTGCAGGAGCAGGGATCTTTGACTGCAACATAGGTATGGCTCTAAAGGCGAGTAACTGCAATGCCAGCGGGAACCCAGTGAGGCGGAATGTTTCTTGCTTTAGTTTTTGAATCAACATACCAACAGGGTTGTCGACAGCCTTGCCTTTCTCAAACCTTGGTGGTTTCATGCAACGAACGGTGTGGAGGAATGATTCACGACCCCAAGGGAATTCTAGGAAGGAATCTATGTCTTCTAGCATCTTAACGTACCTAGGTGTGGGACGGTGAACCTGCTGGGAGGCAATCAACACTCCATCAACGATGATGATGAGAGCAAGCCTGAAACGCCTCCATTCGCTCATATCAGGGTCATTTACGAGCTGGTCGGCTAAGTCTGCAATTGTGATGTTGTTGGACTTTCCGATAAGTTTCTCCCAGAACGGATCTTTGTGCGCATCTTTCTGTTTATTTGCATAATTGTGGTTGAGGTCTGGTGGATGGTACCCCTATGGGAAAGCTCCGCAGTTAAGGCTTGTTACTGTGCCAAACTCTTCAAGCCCGAATCTAAGGGGGTCGTTTCCAAAAACATACCAGAAGGTGTAGTCGGTTTTGCAGAGCAACTGACGGCACAGTAGACCGTGTATAAGCTTACATGAAACTGGGCACTGACGGGTAGGGAGATCAAACAGAGTGCCAAACTCTGGAGTATCTCAGAGGACATGGTGAACGAAAGCTAAGATGTTTGGCCTCGAATATATGTTGAGTCGGTGGCGGGCAAATCTGTCGGTGGCGAAGAGTCTCTCAGGGAGTCGGTGGTCTTCTGCGGTGTCTGCAACAATAGACAAAAGAAAAAGCTTTTGATTAGAGAGATGAAGTAAAAACTTAGTATGAGACGCGGTTTCAATGGCGGAAAGATGGGACGGAAAAGAGGTTTAACCGAACCTTCCATGGCGGAGATATACTCTGATACCTACTCACGAAATGAAAGAAAGTAGATTAAGCGAGTCCATTAGAGAGTGTATCTCTGGATTAGAAATCTCTACAGGGTTAAGATAGAGAATCTTAACGGAAGCGGAGGAAGAAATTAGGTTAGTGGGTGTTAACGTAGTAACGAAAGTGGGGTGTCGTGTAGTTGGAAGTCAGAATGGTCAAATTGGTTCGATAAAATGTCCTACTTATCTAAAGTGTCTCTTAGTGTAATATGTATCTGAAAATGTGTCCCCCAATGTAAATATTCTTAGGTACCTATTTGAGTATCGGTTCAGTTCGGGTATATTGATACCCGAACTACCCGACGCCTTGGACTCATTCAGCAGTTACACAAACATTTCTCTTTTATATCACTCTCAAATGTTATGCTCCTTAAGAGAAAAGATTCATATTTTACATGTGGAAGTAATAAAAATGTAAGCTTTTATAAATATATGAATTCATGATTGATTCTCATTCTGTACAGACAATCTTATAACCATACTTCAATTCATTCTACAGGCAGAGATCATGACCACCTTCAACAGTGTGTCTGATCCTTATGGAGCAATGATTCACTTCCACCGAAACAACATTATAATTCCAGTTGAAACATTTTGGGTACAAGGAAGGCCTGTACATGGTTATATAGCATATAAATGCAAACCCATGCATCACATACATGTTTGTGTTCAAAAGACACCATAGTTGCTTGCAACATAAATCACCTCATGAAGAGTCTCCCTCTTTATTTCATAAACAAGGCAAACGCCAAAAGTTGAAGAACATGTGAAGTTGTCTTTAATCTGTCATTGCATTGTCCAAAAGCTTACATTTTCGATATTATACGGCTTAGAGTTGCTTCTATAGATCCATGAGGTTCATCCGTTGGCAGGTAAACATCATCCTTAAACTGCAAAAGCAATATATCAGAAGCCATTCATATCTTGGAATGTCATCATAAAAAGACTACAAAAACATGAAGATTCTTACCTTAACCATTGAAGGGTTTTCCTTGGATGAAAGGTTTACAGGTAAGAAGTGAATATTTGGCATTTTAAGGTGAATCAATGCTACATCAGGGAACCTGATCATGTCAAAAGAACATGATCATGGTAAGAATCACACAAAAAAAAAGTGAAGACAATGTAGAAATATATGATGGTACCTTCTCAGTACAGCGCTTCCCATAAGATAGAGTGTGCGTTGGACAGAAGGGCTATACACACCGGTTTCTGGAGGACCAAAGAAAGTATCCATCAGAACTTTCTTTACTTCCATGAACTTCTCATTGAAGTAGAGTTCCGTTTTTGGGATGCTTGTAACAGACTCATACGAGTACCTGTCACCATGAACGTCTTCAATAATCAATCACAAATAAGAAATGTATGTATCAGGCAGAATGGCGAACTCCTACCTCCAAGATGCATTCACTTCTGTGGCAAGCATTCTCTCTCGAGTATCAGGCAGAATGGTGTACTTGTCTCTCACAAACTTCTCAAATCCTGACTGTTCATTTGCATAGGCTTTTGTGAACAATCAAGTATCACTATCTTTCCAAAGTAGATGGACATATAATAACATCATTTCAATCTTCTTTGTATTTCCTCTCCCTCAAGTTCCTAAGTTAGAGGAGTAGACTTATATCTCTAAAAGTTATGACAGGTATTGTCTTCAACATTGTGTTTCCTTTTCTCATAGAGTAGACGGGCAACAACTAATCTATAGCATAGGAAAAAGTATGGCTAAGAGGTTAAACGACAAGCACGCCAATAAAGAAAAAAACACACACTAAAAGAGTTCTTTTGCAAACTACTAACTCTATGTAACAGTAGCCAAGAGATATCTAAGCCGCCATTATAACAGTGACAATACAGAGAATTCAACACCTTTTGAACAGTATGTATCAGCAGAAAAACAAAATGCTGGGTACCTGGGTTGTCTTGAGCAGAGCTAGTCCTGCAACACCAGAAGTTAAGCTTAGTGCACCAGATTTCTGTACTGTAGCCTCCACAGTATGGTTCTCTGACCCAAGCTTGAAACCTTTATTGAGAAACTTAATCAAACCATAGCAAGAAAATGGTTACAGAGAAAAAAAAAAAAGTCAGAAAACGGACCATGTAAATGGGGTTTTCCATCAATGTATACACGCTCCCATGGCTTCTCAATGATATTAACAATAGCAGTGTAAACCTTGAACAATAAACAAGAAATGAGAAGGATACACACACGTAACAAGCAGAGTATATATTGAGCTGATACCTGAGGATAAAAGGAGCAAAAGTGATTCCCTAAAAGTATTGCAAATTCCTCTACAGAGAGACGATCCCCACACTCTTTCGCCTTGACATAAACCTTTTGATTCAAAACATAACAGACCAAAGTAAGTTTGGATATGTTCCAATCATTCAAAACAAGAACTAAGTTGGTGACACCCGAACATAGATCTCCAGCCTCAAGATCCAACAAGTTGTTTCATTACAATGATCCTATGATCTATAATCCAAGACCAAGCAGGGACAGATAATAAACTATGATCAGAAGTAACTGAAGATCAAGAAGAAACAGTAAGATGATGTAATAAAAAACATCAAAGCTTTTGTCTTTTTGAATGAAGATTAGTCAAATTTTTTTTTTTTTTAGAGTCAATATGAACTTACGGTGTTTTTCATGGTATCGGTAGCGACGATGTCGGAGTTATCATCACGGCGGTAAGAAGAGAGGCAGTGAGAGAGAAGACTGATGCTAACGTTCCATTCAACAAAGTGATGGGATCCATCGAAGCCTTGACGCCAAACTCTCCCAACTCTAACTCTAGCCTTGCCATGTCTTTGATCCACTCTCAACCCTTCTGCTGCTGCTTCTTGTGCCATTAGAACTGAACAGATGGTACGATTACTAGAGAATCAAAGGCCACACTTTCTGCAATTCCTCGGATGGTAGGGGAAGAGAGATGGCGAGATCAAATCGGATCAAAATCAATAATAGAGGGCAGGTATGGTAATAGAAATCGTGTTGGGATTTGATTGCAGACAGCACATGGACGAAGTTGAAAGCTGACGTGTGGACGGAATCTCTAGGCGTTGTTTTCACGGACTTTCCGCTGGATATATATTTCTTTCCCGACAACAATCTTTAATTGTTTTTTACCTTTTTTTATTTGCAAAACAGATACTAAAATTTCTTTTTAACTAACATAGACTAAAATTTTACTTGTTTATAAGCTGGTTATCCGGAAATTTACATATACAAATAATTTTAAAACTTTAATATAATATAATATTTTTATATTTTTGACATATAATAACATATTTTAAAATTAAATGTGAATTTTTGATAGATAATTCTTTAAATAAACATATTTTATTTATAATATTTTTAAAAAACTTAAATATATTTTATCAATAACCATATATGGATAATCAAGATTTTCATTTGTTAATAATAAATCTGGAGAAGTCTATTTTTTATATTGTTGGAAACACAGTGCATAATAAGAAGGATATCCTAGCTTTCCCTATTGAGCAAGGAACACTTCCGGTTCGATATCTTAGTTTGTCACTTCTCACAAAAAGAATGACACTAAATGATTTTCTTCCAATGGTAAAAAAGATTAGATCAAGAATCAGCTCTTGGACTGGTAGATTCTTATCATTTAGAGAAAGATTACAGCTTATCCAATCAGTAATTACAAGTTTGACAAACTTTTGGCTAGTTGCATTCAGGCTTCTTGTTTCATGCTTCCTGTCTTCGAGAAATTAAGAAAATGTGATATGCATTCTTATGGTCTGGCCCAACGTTAAATACGAAGAAAGCAAAGATTGCTTGAACGGAGGTTTGTAGACATAAGTTGGAGGGAGGTTTAGGCATTAGACCGTTGAAGGAAGTGGACAATGTGAGCTGTTTGAAGCTTATTTGGAGGATTCTTACTTTAAAGAACTCCTTGTGGCTTAGATTCGTTAAGATGATTTTTCGTATGATTTTTGATTTCGGGTTGTACGATAATTGTTTGTTGTTACATGGGCATATTTTAAGTGAATTGTGGATTGTTGTATTTAACCGTAAAGTGATTTGTGAGGACAAGTGTTTCTGCGATAAAATAGATCAATGAGATGTTTGTAAGTCGAACTATATTTTCTTATTACCGAAAAAGTTTTAAGAATATCGAGTAAAAGAAGCAGGTATTTTAAAATGTGAGAGTATACGAGTATATGTATACGTACTCACTCTTTTTTTTAGAGAGGGGATAGTTGAACTCATCTTGCGATGAGTTCCAAACGTATCCCTTTCAAAGATCAAGTCGTCTCGTAGTTTAGTTTGTTTTGATGTGATTGCTTAATGATAGTATTTCTTGACACGTGAAAAACCGGGTGAATCTTAATTCCATCAGGAAACTAGAGTCTGTAAGCAACATTCTCTACGCGTTCGATAACAGGAAAATGCTCGTACTATTTCGGTGCAAGCTTTTGAGAGAAATTCTTGGTGAGAGAAGTTTGCATGTACGGCATGAGCTTCAAAAACACCAAAGAACCCACCGTGAACTCTAAATCACGTTGGTGTTTGTTAGCATTATTCTTCATCACAGCTTGAGCTCGTACTACTTAATCCTTTGCATCGCATAATACGGTATCTATATTCTTCAACAACCGGTCTATCTCGAAGTTATTTGTTGATCCCTATTCAATAACTCCGGCGGATCTCTCCCATAAACCATTTTAAAGGGTGATGTTTGCAATGAGTGTGATACGGCATGTTGTACCAATACTCCACTCCAGAAAGAAACTGATGCCAATTCTTTGAGTGGGAAGAAGTAAAGCATCTCAGATATGCCTCTAAACACCGGTTGACCACTTCCGTTGGACCGTCACTATGCGGATGATAGGTAATACTGAACTTTAGTTTCATACCAAGCAATCAAAAGCTCTCCATCCAGAATTTGCTGAGAGACACCCAATCTCTATCGAAGATGATCGAAGTTGGAAACCTTGCAATCTTACTGCCTCCTTAACAAACACGACTACCATATCAGTTGAAGTGAAAGGGTGTTTCAAGCTTATCAAATGAGCATACTTTCTCAACATGTCCATTACTATGAAAATCATGTTACGGCCTTCAGACTTGGGAAGCCTTTCAATGAAGTCCATGGACAATTCATTCCAAATTTTCTCAGGCAACTGAATCGGTTGAAGCAAGCCAACTGCATTTATGTGTTTGGAAAATTTTCCATTCTGAAACATACTTTTTCACATCTTCTTTCATATTAGCCCAGTGAAAAAGTTGTTGAATCCTCTTAGTGGATTTCAAAATCCATGAGTGTCCTCCCATAACACCATTATGATATTTGGTTAGGATTAATGGAATAGACAATGAAGTTCATGGGATCACCAATCGTTTCTTGTAAAAGAGACGACCACTCACCACTGAAAACCCTTCCTTCAATTCAATTCTCATTTATACCTTTTGACCATGCTCTATAACTCCTCACATCTGTCAACCTAATCAAATATGTCTTGTAGTTGCAGAGTATAAGTCACTGTAATGGACCCCAACATCTTCATACCTATCGCTTCATTATTCCACACAATCCGAGAGAATCCATTTGCTGCTTTGTTATTTATACCCGCCTTGTATACCATCTTTGATATTCCATAAAGACCCCTTGTTGATCCAATAGAAATTTCCAGCTTCTTTGGTATGTATGTACAATGAATTTTCGGCCCAATAGATAATGTCTCCATTTTAACATGGCCAATACGATTGTCATAAGCTCTCTCTCGTAAATGGGCTTCAACTTCTCTCTCTCAGTCAATGATTTTCTGCAATAAGCAATCGGTTTGCTGTTTTTGCATGAGTACATCGCCTAACCCGAACTATGAAGCGCATGTCTCGATGATGAAAGTGTTGTTAAAGTCAGGCAATGACAACATGGAACTTATGTCACAGCCCTGTTCAATTCATTAAATTATGCCAGCATTTCTGTATCCCACTTTGAATTATCCACCTTAAGCAGATTCGTTAATGGTCTTGCTATGGAACCATACGATCTTATAAAGCTTATGTAGTATCATGTGAGTCTTTCAGCCCTCTTAATTCTTTAACGGACTTAGGTACAGGCCATGCGGTCATTGCTTTAGTCTTTTCTGGATCAGTAGAAACACCTCTGGAAGAAATGATGTGACCGAATAATCCACATGTGGTTGGCTACACAAATACTTCTTCTTGTTGGCGGAAAGACTCTTCTCCTTAAGCCTCTACAATACTTGTTTCAAATGAATGACATGTTCTTCTTTTGTCCTTCTATAGACCAAGATATCATCAAAGAAGATCAATACAAATTTCCTCAAGAATGGCTTGAACACATCATTCATTAATGCTTGAAAAGTGGCATAAACTTTTGTGAGCCTAAACGACATGACCAAGAACTCGTAATGTCCCCTTGTGTGTTCTAAACGCTGTTTTCTCAATGTCATGCTCCATCATTTTATATGGTGCTATCATGATCTTAAATCCAATTTAGAAAACACTCTCAACTCATTCAATTCATCCAATAACTGGTCAATGACCGGATCGGAAACTTGTTCAATACCATAACCTTATTAACTGTTCTGCAATCAATGCAGAATCTCCACACTCATGTTTTTTTTAACTAGTAAGACCAGACTAGCAAAGAGACTTATGTTCTTCCTTATCAGACATGCTGACAACATTTCAGCTACCATGTGCGCATGTAGATATTTGTAAGGACGTATTGATATTGTGCCATACCCTTCTATCAGCCGAATAGCATGCTCGAACCCACATTTTGGAGGAGGTTTTTTAGATTCTTTGAATACTTTCTAAAAAGCCTCCAACACCGTTGTAATATTGTACGGTATAGTGTTTTTCTTATCTTTTTCTACAGTACACAACATGTGTTTCTGATCCATCCACTCGTTTCCTGAAATCAATGTATGAAGCTGTCTATGTTGGTTATATAACTGCATATATCCGTATAAAGTCACTAGTTCCTCTACGAACGAAACTTCATGCTGCTCCCAGTCAACTTCACATTTCACCAATGTGCTCAACCCTGAACCTCCAAGATGATATCTGCACAACCCGGTTCAAGAACCACAAAGTCTGTTGTTATTCTGATGGACTGAAGTTGAAGTTGAAGTTGAACTGCCTTACAAACCCCTGCTCCACTCACCCGTATCTCTGTACCAACCATCACTATCATATCTCGAGCCTTGCTTGGAACCAAATGAGGTATTTGAATTGTAGATGATAAGATAAAATTGTGGATGGCTCAACTGTCAATAAGAACCACCACTCTCAGCTTGCCAATTTTTCCGAGCAATTTTATTGTTGTCGACGAAGACCAACCCATGAAAGTGTACAATGACAACTCAATAATCTTTCTTGTGGTGTCATGAATCTGATCAGAAGCATCATGAAATTCGTCTTTGATTTGAATTCTATTTCATTTCCTTGAGTTACAATGAAACCTGAAGTTGCTTGTTTCTGAAGACATCCATTCTTCTTCTTGTACTCATATTCAGCATGAGAAAGCTTCACATGACCAGTCTGATTTTTCGTCTGCTTATTTATACCCGGTTTATTCCATTGGTTTGAAACTGATTCTGTTACATGTTGTCTGCTTTTCCAGCTTTGATTCCCATTCATATGCACTAATTTAAATTGAGATTGAACCAACTGTCTACCCCCTTTTAATTCTTATAACTTCTGATTGGTAAATAATTTACATAAATCGCTATCCTCCATCATGATGATTGCTGCAACATGATCAGGTAATGACTTAGGCTTCTTCATCTTTATTATTTCTTTCATCTCCTTTTTCAATCCATTGAAGAAGATGTCAGTCAAATGCTCCTCTTCCACATGAACCTGAGAAGCTAGATTTTAAAACTCTTTCACGTATTTTGCAGCCGTACGGTTTGTTGAATCCCAAACAATCTCTTTTTCAAAGTCTTCTCAAATGATTCCGCAAACCAAGCCAACATACGACGCTTGAACTCATGTCAATCATAGAATCTTTTGTATTCAATCTTGTAGTTATACCAACTCAAAGCACGTTCTTCCAAACTCATAGAAACCAAATCCAATCTCGCCGCTGGATCATGCTTAGTCACTCGAAAATATCTTTCTGCTCTCGTGATCCAACCATACGGATTATGGCCACTGAACATCGGTATTTCAACCTTGCACAACAATTTCTCACGATTCTTATCCCTTACATCTACATTCTGATAACCTAGCTCGTTATTAATCCGGTTCCATTCTGAGATCGGAGGTAATACCTGAGAATCCGAATGAATCGGTGGTGGTAGATCAGAACTAGTTGTCTCCTCTATCGGACGTTTGTCAAGCTTCTTCAGAATCAATTGCATCGTCTTCTCCATTGAATCGATTTTACTTGATAGACGCTCATCCATGTTCAGTATGCGTTAATCGATAGCTTAACTTTCTCCGAAGTTATTGCGATCAACTGTTCGCTGATTGTACATCATTTTCTGATTATTTCGAGTTGATCTTCGAGGCACACCACATGATCGTCGATTTTTGCAATCTTTTGAGCTGGATCATCATGCTAGACCTCCGATTGTCCTTGCCGTGAAGTCATTGTGATGTTTGAGGTTGCTCACCGCACCAAATGATATGAATAATTCTATATATTTCTTTGTAAAAGTATTGTTTAGAATTCTTTATACGAATACAGGTAACAAAGCCCAAAGAATAAAAACTATCTCTAAACTTCATTTTTACAATGTTGTAGAAGCCCACCTCCATTACTGACTGTAGTTCGCTTTATATAGTAGCAGAGCTAACCCAACAATGATTAACTGACTAGTCAAAACCGTTACACTTCCACATCATCAGTCTTCTCTTTTTCCGTTGAACTCATTCTCATCTCTTCATTCAATCCTGCTCCGCCTTTCAATCTCTTTCTTACATACCTCCTCCACGGCTTATCAAGGAGCTTCATAAAGGTTTTCCAAAACTTCAAAAGAACAGCTGCAATGTCAGGTTTAGCACCTTCGGCTTTCGTGGTCGTATCAGTGCTGACGAGATTCAGCAACAACTTGAGAGTTTCCCATTGTTTTTGTTACCAACCTTGAAATAGACACACTTTGCATTGACACACAAACCAAGATTGCTTGGAAGAGTCAATGGAGTAGTATTCCGTGCCACAAAAGCAGCATCCACTTGATACTCAACAGATATTCAGTATGAATTATAAGTAAATTAAACAATATTGAGTACGCAGCTAGAAAAGGTTTCACGATATTTTTATTTATTTATTCAAATGTTATTCAACCTGAAACAGGTTGAGGCTGGAGTTGCATAGCGTACAGATAAACAAACACCATATATATTACAATGTTACAGCTTTAGACATAAAGCCTTCATGGATTGCTGCATACATTCATCTGAATCATTTTTCTTCTTACATTTTCATATCATTCGCTTGTACTTCCCTTGAGGTTTAGCCTCGAGACCATATTCTCCGTCCTCTGGAACAAAAATTATCCCCAAAAACATTTGTGAATATATTAATAATATGGATTACAAAATGAAACACCAACCTGTTCAGAATGAGGAAGATACTTCCCATCAAGTGTCACGACGACACGGTTATTACCATCCACTCCTTTAACTTTGTCCACGGAGCAATAGAAGTCTATAGCCGACATGCTAAATACACACAACAACAATGTAACTAAAGGCTCAGCTTTAAAGATACAATAACAGAGACTCAAAGGTTTCTATTAGCAATCTTATTCGCTAAAAGGAAACTACTAAACAAATATTACCTTCTAATTTCTTCACAAAGAACATTCTAGTAACTGAAGAAGCTAATACTATGAGCATAAGAAGAACCAGGAAAGAATGGAGTAAAAATGAATGAAGAGAAACAAAAAAAGAGTCTGTGTGAGATGATAGATTGCCTATATAGCTATTAGCAAACAGTTTGTATGCAGCATCTAGATACTAGATACTGAATCTGAATAAAGAAACGGACAGGTTCTAGTTCCAACAAATTATTAAACAACTAGATTTCCTAGCTTTACAAAGTGTATATGATCATAAACACCAGAGAAGGAACACCCATGTTGATAAAGCAACAAACTTTCACTTCAATCCTTAGCAAATGAACAAAATACAGAGCAAATGACTATACAAAGTCATGATCCTTTGAGTGACCATAAAGACTCAGACTTTACATACTAAGAGCATAGTGAGAGTCCACTCGTACTAATACAAAACTACTAATAAGAGTCATTTTCATAAATATACACTGTATATGATCATAAACACCAGAGAAGAAACATATATTCTGATAAAGCAAGAAACTTTCACTTCAATCCTTAGCACATGAGCAAAAAACAGAGGAAATGATTCTATACAACATCAAGATCCCTTTAGAGTGACCATAAAAACTCAAGACTTTACATACATAGTGAGATTCCATTCATACCAATACAACAATACTAAGCATAGTATGAACTTACATGCCGTCGCCAAAATCTTCGTTGATGATCTCCTTTATACTGTCACCGAAGTGCATCACTGCTTCATTCAACCTATAAAAAGCCATCAACTTTAAAAACCCAGAAACTAATAAACTTCGTGGCAAAGGAAGAAGAATAGAAAAACCTGTAGATGGTGGGTTCTTGGATGAGGTTTGGATCATATGATCTCCACGGCGGAGACATCATGGCGGCGATGAGTTCGTCGGTAAGAGCAGGTAAAGCTTCACGGAGCTTGGGGACTGTGTCGGGTTTGAGCTGGGCTTGGCGACGGAGCAGCTGAGCCACGTAGACGTTGGTCAGACCTGTCTCCGCCGCTAATTGGCTGTAAGTCTTGCCGGAGGCTGACTTCACGGTGAGAAGGAGATTTGTAACACTCTGCTTCGTCGCAGCTTCCATTTTTGACCAAACAAGTGGAGTAATCACTTTTCTCTTCTCACTTCCCTTCGCTCTCTTATCAATTAGGCGTATGCCGTGAGTCATCAGTTTATAGGTGAAAACATGGAAACCCAATTTTACACATGTTTATTTTTTGAATTAATTTTTCTTAAGAAATTGAAAATCTTTACAATTTCAAAAATTCAAAATTTCAGAATTTTCAAATTTCAGAATTTTCAAATTTCAGAATTTTTAAATTTCAAAATTTTCAAAATTCAAAACTTTTACAAATTTTTAATTTTTTAATTTCAAATTTTAATTTACCGACGTACAACTGGTCCGCTAGTTTTATTGTGGTGGTTGTACCGAGTTCTACTAATTATACTGACGTAATTATACCAGGTTCTATTAGTTTTAATGAGGTAGTTATACCAAGTTTTACTAGTTTTACTGAGATAATTGTACCAAATTCTACTAATTTTGCTGAGGTAATTTTATCAAGTATTACTAGTTCTACTAAAGTAGTTGTACCAAGTATTACTAGTTTTACTAAGTAATTATACCAAGTATTATTAGTTTTACTGAAATATTTATACATAGTTTTACTATTTCAGTAGAACTATCGATGTACAACTAGTCTGCTAGTTCTACTGTAATAGTTATACCGACTTTTACTAAATTTCAGATATGCAGATAAAAGAAAAAGAAAACATAGATCTAGAATCTGGAGTTCAGACGAATATAAAGTTATACCAATTACAAAAGGCATGATCTATAATTCCATTTCTGAAGACGAAAAAATAAAAATCATGAAAAATCCTTAAAAAGAAAACAAGAACAATAAGAACCGTAAATCATAAAAAAAAATTAAAAAAAAAATAATGATCTTAAATCGACAAACCCAGAACAATAAGAACCCTAAATTTAAGTAGATCTAAAAAGTATATGATTTGTTTTTCCATTTTTGTCACCTTCTACGTAGTCATATCAGGCTGTGAGCCACCGCAAATTTGTTTCTTCTGATTTTCAGATCTAATTTCAGGTTCAATGCTGCAATTTTTCTGTCATCTTTAATTACATGGTTTTTAGAACTAAAACGAAGAAAGAAAAAAAAAATCTTCATTATCAGATTTGATGTAGAAGAAGAAAGAAGAAAATACAAGAAAAAGAGATGTTGCATAGAGAAAGAGAGAAGCCGTCGTAAAAAGAGAGAGAAAAAAAATGAGAGAATAAATAATTAAAAACAAATCCATAGATATTTAGATTTAGTGGGGCTTATTGAACTAAGGATTTGAAAGAATCCGAGATTTAAGTAAATCCATGTTACAAGTTTTATGAGTTTGTTGCAAGTTTTATGGGGTTTTGAAGAATTTTCAGAGGTTTTAAAAAATAAAATTATTTAAAGTAATATTTTTATTTTAAAAGTTAATATAATTTGATATTTTATTATTTTATGAAATATATCAAATATGTAAAAAAATTAAAAATCAAATTTCATTTTTTTTTCATTTCAAATAGTTTGATTTTATTTTTGAAGAATTTTTAGAGTTTAAAAAAAATTAAATTTTTTATTTAAAGTAATATTTTTATTTTTCGAATTAATATAATTTGATATTTTTATCGTTTTATGAAATATATAAATATATAAAGTTTTTAAAAAATTGATTTTCAAATATTTTTTTTTCATTTCAAACAATTTAATTTTCTTTATGAAAAATTTTCAGAGTTTTTGAAAAAAAATTATTTAAACTAATATTTTAATTTTAGATTTAATATTTTTGATATAAGTATTTATCATTTTATGAAATATATAAATATATAAAAATATTTAAAGTTTTGTTTTCAAATGTTTTTTTTTCATTTCAAACAGTTTAATTTTCTTTTTAAAAATGTGAAGATTATTCTTATTTTTTGAAAAAAAATCCAAATACCATCATATGAGGTGGTATTTCGATTCACTATTTTTTCACTATGAAATACTATTCAAACTCCACCAAATCCCATTTGATTGATTTTGTTGACAAAATCCATATTTTCCAATAAACTGGAATTTGAGAGAACTTATACAAATGACTAATCCAATAAGCTTGGATTTCACATAGAATTTATGAATTCTAAATACAATAAGAGGCGATTTGAAAAAAAAAATGAAAGCCCCTTAGTAATTAGAAGTAAAACTGTAATTAATTAATTTTTTGAATTAAAAATAATTAAAAAAATATATTAAATAAAGGATATTTTAGAATTGGAGTTGAGATGTAGGGAGATAGTAGATGATTACTCCATATGCGGTTCTCAACCGATCGACAGGTTTACAGAAAAAAGTCAGGTTTGGGTTTGGTTTGATAGTCAATTAAGTTTGATTTTGTAAAATCAAATGCTCTTATGCTCCTAATCGGAAAATGTTATGTAATACTCCTCCTCGTTTTATTAATTAAATAAAAAATTATTTAAATAAGAAAAATTTGTAAAAACCCATAAAATAAAATAAAAAAACTTTTTTAATTACGATCAAACCAAACAATATCCACGAGTTATCCAACTTGACCCATTAAATTTGGATTTCCTCCTGAAACAAAACTGTTTAGGTACCATTTAGGTTTCACTCTCTCTTACTCATTATCCCAAGCACCATCGTCGACACATCTGAAGTCGTTCAAACCGATGAAATACCCGACATCGTAGACCAAAGCACCATCGACAAATTTATCGGCGTGGAAACTGATAAAGCACATGAAGAAGAACTTGATAAAATTTAAGATTGTATAACTGTGTAGAACTAAGTGAAAATTTAAATGATAATAACTGTAAAACTTTGATCAACTTAGTAAAACTTTGATTGTATCGATTTGTCTAACTTTTTGAAACTAAGTAAAACTTCAATTGGCCACTCACGAGTCAAATGTATTTTACAAAAATTTAGTAAGAGTAGAAGAAAAAAAATACATGTTAACACACAACTTATCTTCAATTGGCCACTCACGAGCAATCAAATGTATTTCATTGCAGAAGCTTCAAGCTGCATATTGCCAAAAACAATGATCGCATCTCCACTTTATTTTTGATCCATCTATGGAGTCTACAAACACTGGTTCTTCTATTTTGGAGCAACATCAAGCATATGAGACGTTATCATCTATTCTTTCCAAAAGAGACATAAACATCTCAGATTTATCGTAATACCAATGGTCTGAGTGTTCCCAACTACTGATTATGTGAGACATCCGATCAACATATTCACGAGTAAAACCATGATAGTTGTGAATCAATCCTATATCATCAACGCTAAATGCTAAGTTCATCATACCATCTACATATTTGGCCTACAAGCATCCTCTCTCACCAGCAAGATGTATTTTTTTCCTTCCTTCATCAACTAAATAGAGCATAAAGAACTTATACATACTTAGCAAGTAGATGGCCTCTGGATTATCCAAATGATAGCACCTAAGCATGAATGTTCTAGCAGAATTGACCTCCTTTAACCAGTCATTCATGAAAATGAGATTTGTAGATTTGTAAAAGTAATCTTGTCTGCCAATTGCATTGAACCCAACAAAAGCAATTCTTGCACTACCAAAGTTTCAGATATTGTTTGTTGCTACCTTGAAGAGAATTTGATGACGATGGAAGGACGGAGAGAAGTCAATCTCAAGTTCTTCATGTCTCCTCCTAAACTGTAATGAAGAGATAAAAGAAAATGATTATTGGTCAGAAAGAAGAAATGAAAATGGTTATTATAACGTTAATTTATTTGGTGAAGGTGATAAACCCTTTAATTTAATGATCATGTTACTCAACTACAAGTAGTAACTTCTCCATTTAAGAGTGATTTGATGGACGAGTCGAACAGACACAACTTTTCTTTGCAACAATCGCCTCTCTTGGAGTAGAAACTTTGCATAACTTTAATTGATTAAGATTGTATAACTTTAATTAATTAAGATTGTATAAATTTGTAGAAGTAAGTGAAACTTTAACTGATGTTGATTGTAAAACTGTGATCAACTTAGTAAAACTTTGACTATATCGATTGTCTAACTTTATGAAACTAAGAAAAAATTCAACTAATTTAGATTGTATAACTTAATATACTTTATGTAATTTTATGATGATGGCTTAAACTGTAATAAGGAGATAAAAGAAAATAGTTATTAGTCGGAGAGAAGAAATGAAAATGGTTATTATAAAATTAACTTATTTGGAGAAGGTAATAAACCCTTTAATTTAATGATCCTCTTACCCAACTACAAGTAGTAACTTCTCCATTTAAAAGTGATTTGACAGACGCCTCGAACATACACAACTTTTCTCTACAACGTTCGCCTCTTTTGGAGATATTCATCATTTCAATTGCATTTAAACTCCGCTCCACTAAATCGTCTCTTTCTCTCCATTTAGATAGATGCAGTTTTCTCTCTTCTACTAACATTTTTCAGCAAAAAATAAAACATAAACCACCAAAAAGCAAAGAAACAAAACTTCATCTCTCAAGTTTTTAACAACATGGCACACTACAATATGCTTGTTGACGTTGTATATAGCAAAAGCATCACAGCATGACGTTAGTGAAAATATTGGAGTTATATCCTAGCAGATGAAGATGTAAGTGTAAAATCATCATCTCTCAAATTTCTAATAACATGCAATAATGCAAACTAAAAATTTGATACTTAAATTTTATTTATGCAGGAAACTAAGATGGAGATGACCATTTATGCATGAAGTACATATAGATTTAGTGACTTAGAGAACCAAGAGAGAAAGTGAGTGAAAATCTTTTGGGTAGAAGTTGAACATGCATATCCAGGTTTCAAGGCAATAAAATCTTGATTCAAACTATCTGCTACGCCGTATACTAAAGTCCATATTATCGATCCTCTGAACAATCATCATTACATGGAATTCAAGTGTATCCATGACATCCCTCACATCAGGAACATAAACTATCCCATAGGTACTAATGCTAACTACTAAAATATATTTAAGATAATGTAGATGTAAGTAACAAAAGCGAAAACACTTATCTTGTAGATATACTGGGAGTGTTCTTCAACACGGAAACCTATTATGATGATCCTGCAAAGCTAAAGATGGTGTTTTACATTAAGGACAACATGTAAGTACAAAAGTAACATATAATCACAGTAAAATGTTTACGTTAGCGTAATGGGTATATATTGTTTTATTCATAATAGTGAGATTCAGATAAATTGTGTGGTAACTGGCGATCATGCTTATGCCTTCTGGGATGAGTTTGAAAACATGAGGAATCATAGAAAGGTGATTGTGGTCCTTAAGATGTGGAAGATCTAGAGGCTTATAAGTAAGTATATTATATTATGTGTTTAGTTTTAAATTTGTTAGTTGAGAAAAATGTTTTCTAAACTCATTTATACATGTCTTTTTGATGATGATCTATGGCTTGAGACCGTAGGTAGATTATCTGACTTCAGGTTCAATCCGCGTTTGCTGGAGGTTGAGAAGCTCAGGCAATCACTACTACGTAGTGACCTCTATGTTCGGAGACACATGACTATGGGGCCTTTGTAAAACTTGGTTCTCTATGTTCTCAATCTTCATAGTTGCCTTAAAACTAACAAATTTCAATATTTAATGTTACTAAAACTTGTTAGTATATTTATGGTATGTTGAATGCTTTTAAAACTTGGTATTTTATTTAATTTTGCTTATGTATGTTAAAAATGGTTTGTTAAATGTTGATAAAATTGTGTGTAACTTTTAATTTTTAATTAATAAAACTTGTTCTAAGTTGTACTTTTTCAATTGTCCAACTTCATAAAACTTAGAAAAAATTTAGAAAAACTTAGAAAAAACAATAAGTTTAATTTTCTCATTAACTGTAGAAATTACTTGTACATCAAAATTCTTAAAACTACAACGACAATAAGAATAAGACAACCTTCTAATATAATTATCTTGAGCCTCATTTTTGGATTTTCACTCCTTATTGTTGCTTTGAAAACTTGAATTTCTTCTTATAGCATTCGAACGTTGTACTCCAACTGTTGTATCTCATCAGTGAAAACTTCATAGACCCATTTGGAGACGAGATTGTCGTTCATAAGCTATAACATTTTATTCAGAATTTTTATCAGACAACTTAAACGAACAAGCTTTCAATAACTAAAAGTAAACGGATATACCTTCCTTTGAGACACATAAAGACACCGGTAATACAAGTGATATGGGTTTTGATTGGTTTTGGAGATGAGCTTGATGACACCCTCCCCGCACCAAACTTACTAGGTATTCCTAGAGTTCTTACTACCAACCACCAGTCGTGGAAGAAGAGACAAACATATTGCTCTTTGGGGTTGAGAAAGGATGGGGTTGAGAGAGAATGAGCTTGACAGATATGGGGAAAAGAGAGAATGAGGTTGAGAGAAATGGGGAAAATCCAAAAATAGGTTTTAATACTTGGCTTCATCGAGTTTGGAGTGCAAAAATTTAGAAAGTTGAGAGGGAAAATCTGAAATGTTGGGTGGGAAGAAATTTCCAAGAATTTTTGTGGTCTAAGTTTCACCAAGTTTGAAAGTTTATAAAAAACTTCAAAGTTTTACTTTTTTATTATTATTTTTTGCCTTTTCTTAGTTTTATTGTAATTGAATGACTGATTTTATAGTTATTTAATTCTATTATGTTTCCTAAATTTCTTTCTCATATGATCATGTAAAATATACTTGATTTCATAACATATGTAAATCTTGTAACATAACAAGGTGATTATAAGAAAAAGCTATAAGAACACAATGTATTTCCTATATGAATACTTATAAGTAAGAAGATGGAAATTTTAATAATTTTGATTGAATCATAATAACATAAAATAAATTATAAACAATATCCTATTACTTTTATTATTTATCAACAAGTTTAAAATTTTGTATCTTCAAATTTGTATTTAATAAGTTTTACTAAGTTTTACTAAATTTACTTATCATAGTTCAAGAAGTAAAGAAAGAAGTTTAACTTAGTTGTACATACACAAAATAAAAGTTTCATAAAGGTTTACATTCACAACATTTTCCACTCCCTCAAAATCCTCTACATATCATTCTGCTTCTTTTATGGGAGTAAATACAGTGAGCGCGCCCGGATTACCTTCAACTTTGGGTAATCACTCTCACACTCATCATAGTTCCCACCATATGACCTTGCTTTCTCAACTCTTGATATTTGCTTTATACGATTGCATCTTAGGTTCCACTATCAATGAAATGTAACTCAAATTCAGCCTCTTCGTAAACGGTTTATGGTCATCTTCCTGCATATCCTCTCCTTCTACAACAAATAAGTTATCTCTTCCAATGATGATGTCTTAAAGGATATTATAACATACAAACGACCGTTGGTTGCAATCCATTTATAATTATCTCCAGACTTCGAATCATGTCCTTTATAATAAAAGTGTATGTTTGTACAAAAAAAACCTATTGTATGTTGTACAAAAAAAAAAGTTAAACTTAGTTATGTTATACACTTTACTATTAAAGTTATACTAAGTTATATCTAGTTATACAATTAGTTACTAAATTTATACTAAGTTATACACTGTTACACAGTTTTGTCAGTAAAGCTTCACCTAGTTACACATTTTTGTCATTATAGTTTTACACAGTTACACATATTTACGGTTCAACTAATACCAAATTATACAAAGTTGTAACAATCTAACTTAATCAAGTTTAAAGTTTTACCATTTAACTTATACTATAGTTATACTAGGTTTTCTAGATGTTTCACCTCTTTAATTCAAAATAATAATCAGCTTTGATTCTCGACATTCTATCATTTCTTATGACTATACCTATTGTTGATTATCCAATTCTCTAATTGACAAACCATTCATACTTTTCAATCCTCAATTTGTTCATTGTGAACACACAAATATGAAATCTTCGATCTAATAACACAACCACAAATCATTAAGGTTGATTCAAAACTTTGGGTTTTAAGACGATTTAAGATACAAACCAAGAGAATGTCTTACATGAAGTTGATTTGAGCTGAGTTGGGGATCAATTTCTCTGAGATTCAGCATCCAAGCGAGGAAATCAGAAAATCGAGCTGATTTGAGCTCAACTCGACAGAAACTACAATGAGGACCTCGAGGAGAGAGAGAGACGAAGAAGAAGGAGCTGGAGAGAGAAAGATTTTGATTGGTTATGTAAAAAAATGGTACTTTAGACATTCACCATCCACATGAAGAGTATGAGAATAGAGAAAAGTATGTGAGAATTAGTAAGATTATGTTATATTATTTGGACTCATTAAGAGCATATGAGATTATTCCCCGATTTTTGTAACCCAAACTAAACTTAAGAAAATTATTCAAAATTAATCATATTATCTGAATGTAATCAAATTTAATTAGAAAAGAATACCTGCAAAGTAAGATAAAGTTACAAGAAAAACATAAGATAAAAAATTTAAATCATATTTTAGTAAATTTTTTATTAAGTCTACTTAAAGTTTATGTTTTAGTAGACTTTAGTTGAAATCTACACTAACGGAAAGTTTTCAGGGCTTTTTGCAAAAGTGACTCAAAACTTGAAGTCAATTGCAAAACCAACCTCTGATTTTTTTGAAATTTTGATTTTCCCTTTTCACCCTAGAATTTCGGATAATTTACGAAAATGCCATTAATGTAAAAAATTTTTTCTTTTCGAAAATGTGTGTATTACCATATCAGCCTCATCTTCATCAAGTATTTACAATATTGCCATTGGCTTCTATACACCAACCACCATGAACAACCAATTTGAAGCTTTTAATGCTTCTAAAAATAGATTTTGACTTTCCTTTTTCGTTTGTAAAGGTTAAAAAACTTCATCTCTTTCACTTTCTCTCTTTAATCATCCAAAAATACAGAAGATTCTGATTCAAAATTGGTTCATAGAGGCATTTAACGAGTAGGGCGCCCATGGTTTTTGGTCATTAACGAGTTGGTCGTTTTCTGTGGTATTGGAGAAGCTACACATGTTATCTCAGTTGTAAAGGTATGAAATCGATTTTTTACCCAGATTTGTTCGTCCTGAAGACCTCCATATAAGTCTTCTAGTTGGAGAAGACTTATATGAAAGTCTTCTGGTCAAAGAACAGGTTAGTTTTTGCAATTGACTTTCTTGGTGTCTTTTTCAAACGAGTCATATGGAAGTGGGAAGACTTCCTGGAAGTCTCCCAACATTTCTTTGTTAA